>QRFJ01004966.1:84449-132342 GCA_006176705.1 Cocos nucifera | reverse complement strand
GCAAGGAAGAGGGCGCACGCCACCCTTGGCGTGTGCCCAAGTTGGAGGCGCCCAGGAGTCCCTGTTGGATAGGAACTCCATCTCCTTTTTGGATTTCAATTAGAGTTCTCCTAAGAACCAACTTTGACTGATCTTAGGCACCCTCTAAGGAGGAATCCAGGGGACTCTATTTCCCACCAATCAGATTTAGATCTGATTTCACAAAGAGTTGTGATTGGTTGGGAAGAAGAGGAGTTGGATCACAGACAGTCTATAAATAAGACTCTGCGCCCAACTCAAATTAAGTTTGAGAAATTAAAACCCCATGCCCCAAGGCTGCCTCTTCCCCTCTTCCTCCACACCAAACTCACCTTCTCCCTCTCCTCTCCACATCCAAAAGAGTTTTGGAGCTTGGTTGGTGCGATCCAGATCAAAGAAAGATGACTGAAAGCTAGAAGGCTGCACTGCTGCAAAGGACGACTGCTGATCTTCGAAAGGAGTTTTGAAGATCCTCCAGATCAGATCCAGATCTGATTTCTGGAGACGTGATAGAGAAGAAGAGGATCTCTAGATCCAACATGAGTGGATACCGGTAGAGGCCAGGCACTTGCGTGGCTAGATCCAGAACCTTCCGCTGCATACAGGATCATCAATGGGTAATAGGATTACCCATATCAAGGTAAATTAAATTTGATTTAATTTATCTAGATTTTATTTTATTTCTAAAATAATAATAATCAGATCTAAAACATCTCAGATCTGATTAGGATCAAAGAGAAAAATTTTTGAAATATATCTCTTGATCTGATCAAATCTGAACGAACCTGGTCCGAGAAATCAGGATTTTCCTTCACAGTGATTAAAGAAAACTCTCATAAAGCCCGCACCAAATGTATCTGCCCATGGGAATCAAATTTTCTATTGTTGCCATTGCCAATACTTGGTGGTGCTATTATTCACTAGCTGGGGATACATCAACCTTATGCTAATCCTCTGCCGCCATCTTGTTATCTATGACCTCCTCGTCACTGCCATCACTATGAAAAGAGTGGCTTGTTCTCCTCTCTTCTGCCTCCTTCGCACCACCACTATCGATCAATCTACTCCACCTCTAGATATCTTCCACTTCTTCTCCTCCAGTTAACCATTGCCATTAATCTAGTCACCTTCTCCTTCTCCTAGATTACCATCAGCCCTTTTTTCCTGGTCGACGACCATGCCACCTTCTTTTCCTCTTTTCTCTAATCTCCTGCTGGTGTAAAATTCAATGACTAAGATCATCACTCTAGTCAATGGTGAGACCCATTCTTCCTCCACATGTCTCTCTCTTGTGTCTCTCTCTCCTTGTGCTAGTAGCCATCAAAGACAAGCTCTCATTCTCCACTTCCTCTTCCTTTGTTACACCTTGATCCCTTATCTCTCTACTTTGCCATGATCGAGAGGTTTATCCTATGTAGCGCCGATGAACTTTGCCGCATCGCTTCACCTCTCTCTTATATTCTCTCTCTCTTTCTATCCTCCTTTCCACTTTCTTATGGTCGGTCAAGCCCTTCTCTCTCCTCTCTTTGTCACGTACTTTCCCATTCTCCCTCTCTTCCTCTAACCCTCTTTATCACTCTAAACCACTAAGTTGGGTTGAACCTAGTTCATAGTTGTGGTCACCGATACTGACCCTAATGGAGGATTATTTAACATCTCTTTTTTATTTTTTGATGAAAATGACGTTAGTGAGACACTTCCATCGTAGATATATTATATAAGGATTATTTAGCATCTCACTCTTTCTTTTCTTATTATTTCTGATTGTTTAGGTAGACAACAACCTTGGACCTAGGAAACATCCAATGTAGTGTCTCTTACTAATTTACTAATCAAGATGAACTCTAGTCTATTATTTTTTTAATTTTATTATGAAGATTGGGGATGGTTCGAGGAGCCAGAATTTTGGAAAAAAGAGAGAAATTTGAAACTATTGATTAGTTATTTAAATTAGTGAGAATTTGATTTCTAAATTTTATTTTATCAAACATTAATTTTTTAGGTTAACTAAGTGCGTTAGGTGGGCCACCAGGCCGAATTGACTCATTGCATTATCCAATAGAGATAAGAAATGCTACTTGGCCCAATCAAGTTACTAGATTAATAGAGTGGTTGAGTTTCTCTCTATTCTAAGTGTAGATAGTAGTGGTGTAGTATTACTTTCCACGATGATTATGGTTGGATGGATCTTATATGGTGCACAAGCAAGAACAACGATGTACGCCTACGATTGAAAGATTGGATGCTCTAATCTATAGCCAGCCTAGAGAGATTATTTTTATTATCATTTTTAAGAAAAGAAAGGGGTAAACCATACTCTAGTATAGACTAGTTGGAGATGGCTTAATTAAAATGTTTGTGATTGTAACCATGACTTTTAAACATTTTCTTGTCCATAAAAATAATATATATTTATATACACATATAAACAAAAACAAAAGTATGCCTTTTAAAATTATATGCTCGTATGCTCTTCTAGTAATTGAAAATAGAGAGTTTCAAGCACCACTTTCAATTGTTGCCCTGCTCACCTTGATATGCTTGTGTGATGCCTTAGTATATATGCTAACTGCATAAAGAAATCAGTTCACATCTTAAATGGCACTTGGTACACATGTCAATGCAAGTTGAAGGGCATGAATCACTTGTGTAAATTTGTATTCTAGCAGGCCAATGAATGCTTACATAGTTCCTTATTAATGTGCTAGTAGAACTTAAGCCAAACACATCAGCAGATGTCCTTCATATATGTGAGCCTGAGGGGTTTGTCTATATATCTTAGTGCCTTAGGCCCTAATTTTGTAAATTAAGCCTAATGCTTTAGAATTTATGAATTAATTTTGTAGATTAAAGCTATAAATTTGTAATTATTTTTTGAAAGACATTTTAGAAGCGCAAAACTTTATTCACAAGTCAAATGCTTTCTTGGGCTTCTAGTTGGACTCTAATTTTGTAGATTAAAGCATAGTCTCCCAAATTTGAATGCGGAGTCCAATCATCATTAGCACCTACTACTGTACCACTTACCACCACTTGGCATAATGAGTAGTCTTCTGTTGCCATGCTAATACCATACAAAAATAAGATTCTTTATTTATTTGGATAGGTAAAGGAAGTGATCTTATGAAATACATCCCAAGAGCCCTTCCAGCAAATTCAACAGACTTTCTCTCCAATTCCTCCAGCCAGAACATTATACAAACTTTTTCGAGAAGGATCTCCAGGTCCTTCACAGCTCAAATCCTCCTCTTCAACTTGTATGAGCTCGAGAGTCATGTCCTGGACACTCTAAAGTCCAAACTCTCAGTCCCAATTGACCCTATTGGCCTTGCCATTCCACACATTTCACTTGAGAAGGCACCAAAAGACCCCTACTATATAAAGTGATTGGACTCAACCTAGATGCAATAGCGTATTATTTGTCTCAGTGGGGAGCTTTGTCCCTCTCCCAAGCACCCAAGTGGAGGAGATAGCAATGGGTCTTGGTGTAAGTCGTCATCACTTCTTAGAGGTCACAGATGTAGAAATGGAGCATGTGTGAAGTGTAAATGGAGACATGGGTTTGGTGGTGCCATGGTATGATCAGTTGAATGTGTTGTCTCATCCTTTAGTTGGGGGATTTCTCACATGATCAATTTAATTTTAGTAGGCTTATATGGTGTTGTGCTAATGCTCATTATTGCTTGCTGGGCTTCAGAACATCGTTGAAGTGGCTAAAATTGGATGCCATCTTGGATCATCGATACTGGAGGGTACTTGCAAAGGAAAGTCCACACTCACCAAAATTGTTCTGATGGAGGATCCTCCGATGTTTAAGTTAGTCCAGGAGCCTTAGGAACAATAGAGAGAAAAGAAGATGGAAGTCAGGAGAGTGGAGAGTTTTCTCCTCTTTTTCTCTTTGCTTGTGCTTATCCTTTATTTCTTACCTAAGGGTTCTCTTTATACCTCTTTTGCCTAGAGGTTGGGCCTGTCATGCCTCGAACCTAGCATCTAGATCGATCACGTGACACGGCCGCACGAACCCTAGAGTGATATCCTAGAGATCATGTAAGGCCTAGAATAAATATAAATTTTAATATTTTGAAATAATCAAATAAAATATCAAATATATCAATCGAGTTGATCCATCAAAATTAATAATCAATTTATTCAATTATAATTATTCAAATATTCAATGATATTAGAAAATTAAACTATCTAAGACTCTAAGAGTTTCAAAACTCGTCCTCTCGTCCACACATCCGAACTAAGCTTCTTGTATCTCTGAAAAAAATAATAGAAGGATATGAGCTTTTCTGGCTCGGTAAGAATCACCGTACATCTACACCAAAATAATAGATATACTGAGAATATCAATAAGCATATCAAGATGAAATCATAAAAACTCATAGCACATATTTGAAGTAACTTAAATACTGGCATAAACATGTATCGAATGCATAAATAGGAACTAGATCATTACATACCATCAGATAAAGTCTCTTATCTATCAATAATCTCTCTCTGATCTTAACATTTATTTTCTCTTTCTATAATTTTAGTTTGTTAATCTTTAACTTTTCAGCTTTGGACTAATCAAGATCATGCGACGATCTTTTATCCAGATCAATTTTCTGTGATCTTCCTTGGATCAAATTTTTATGATATTTCTCGAATCACATTTCTCATAATCTTTCTTGAATTATATTTTTCGTGATCTTTCTAAGATCAAATATTCATGATCTTTCTCAAATCATATTTTCCATGCATAAGTCCATGGAGGCTATTCCACATGACGAGGCTAGTCCAAACTATATCATTCCCATTTAATTATTACATGTTGATTTTGTCATATCAATTCAAGTTTATAATGTGATCAAGACAAGTGTATCATGCCCAAATAATCATACCATCAATCATTGTTACTCACATATAGTCAACATAGAATGTACTCATGTTGAAAATCGTATAAGAAATAATAGTATCAACATAACAAATCCATCAATTTGAATAAAATTATGCAAAATCAATAATATAAATCAAATGATAAAAATTACATATTTAATGATGATTTTGTACATGAATTCTTACCTCAATCAGTAATAAATTTGACTCACTAAATTATGATCTGGGCATTAAGATCCTACTTGATATCCTCCTATCCAATAGATTACTCGTCTATACATTTAAATTAATATTATAAAATAATTTAAATAAATAAAATTAATTTTTTAGAATCTTTTATCAGGTTCATCGGGATCCACATTCGATCCTCAAAATTTTTTTTCTCTTCTAAAATTTTTCATAATCCATCTATAGTGAAATAGTTAAATAAATTAACTAGTTAAATAATTAATTATTTATTGCAAACTAGAGAAGAGAGAGAAAAGATCCCTCTCTTCTTATCTTCTTCTCTTCCAAAATAGATATCTTTTTCTCTCTTTTTTTATAATCTATCTACAAATAAAATAAATAATTAAGTGATTAATTAATTAATTAAATTAAATTAAATTAATAGAAAAGAGAGAGGAACCTTTCCTCTCTTCTTCTCATTTCTCCCATTTCTCAAAATAGGGGGATGCACTCCCTCTTTCTTCTACTCTCCCACCCATGGCCATAGGTGATTGGACTGGCCACCCATGGTAGTCTCCGACGGCGGCGAGGCCATGGCCCTAGTGACAGCTCCCTATGGCGACTGCTGCCGACGATGTGCAGAAAATACCATGAAACAAGGATTGCCCTATTTTTGAACCCAAATGACTTTCCGATTTCAATCGGGCACGCCAGCGACTCGAAAGAAGAAGGAAGAAAAAAAGGAAGGAGCTTACCTTATTCCAGCAACTTTGACGACCCCCTTTTCTCGATGACAGCTTGTGGAAGAAACTCTCAAAAATCCCAGTGATCTCTCAATCTCTCAAGATAAAAATCTAAGGGAGGAAAAAAGGAGACTCTTATAGACAAGATTTTCCAAGTTAATCCAGACTCCTATGGCCTGATTTTCGTCAGAATCGGAAAGGAAGAAGACTCCGATTAGGAGTCTTCTTTCTTTTCTTTTTTGCATGTGAAGAAGGGACAGGGTGGTTCTTTAGGCCCTTCAGGTTTGGGCCGGGTCCAAGAGCTCAATGGCCTAGGCCATTACATTCTCCCCCTTAAAATAATTTCATTCTCGAAATTAGCATACTTAAAGTTTGAGGAGCTGTGAATACTTGTCTCTCATTTTTTTTTTACTTCAAATTCCCATGTAGCCTCTTTTTCACTATAGCTGCTCTATTGTATCTTCACATAGGGTACAGTTTGATGTCATAGTATCTGATCCTTTCTATCAATAATTTACATTGGTTGTTCCTCATAGGTCAAATTCTCTTGAAAATGCAAAGGCTCATAATCTATATTATATGACTCAGATTTGGAGCATACTTCCTTAACATCGACTCATAAAGCACATCATGTACATCTGACAAAACTAGTGGTAATGCAAATCAATATGTAACCTCTACGACTCTATCCAAAATCTAAAAAGAGTCCACATATCTAGGACTTAATTTGCCTGGGACTCCAAATCTCATTATACCTTTAGTGGAAGAAACTCTCAGAAAAAAAAACATGATTACCTACTTGGAACTCCAGCTATCTTCCATTCCAATAAATAAGGGATCTATATATCCTACTATACAATATTTCAAAAGGAGTCATTTAGATATTTGTTTGGTAATTACTGTTCATAAGCAAATTTGACCAATGATAAGTGATTATCCTATATACCGCCCAAGTTTATGACACAAACCCTCAGCATTCTTCTAGGATTTAGATAGTCCATTCTGATTGTTCATTAGTTTGGGGATGAACTACTCACAAAACTAAATTCTGATTGGCTCAAGATTTGATCCATTTCCAGGAAGCCAAAGTCCTTCATCTCTAGGACTAGTAAGTCTACTTTCATCTCTCTATCCTCATTACCCAGAATACAATCCTTGCGAACTAAGTTAACCAAGATGTCATCTCCACTTGGTGCAGAGACGAAAAGATCATTTCCCAAGGGTACAGAAGTTATTTCACTATTCCTCAAAATTGGCTAACATAAAGAAGTGGGTAGACTCAGGTTCAAATAGAGCTTATACATTTTTGAATAATATTTTAATCATATCTATCATATAATTGCATGCTGCACATTCATAATCCTTGGCTATACGACTATATTGAAAACATATAATTCACAATATTTCATAGCATGTATACCGATAAGGAAAAATAAGAGGTTGGTTCAATATCCGTCACCATCGAGTTGGAGGCATTGGCATCCTATTACATGAATTTATAGACTCGTCCTTGAGTTCTAGGCTTTTATTGTCCTCCATTTTGCTGCTGTCCATCTTGAGGTGCTAAATTTATAGGGGCATTTTAAAAGTACTGAGGTGCTTGTTGTCTTTGAAATTCTATTCTATTATGACAAACAATTGCTTTATAGCCTTGGTGTCCACATATGTAACACTTTTCTCCAAGCCACATGCAATCCCACCTAAGATGGGGCCCTCCACATCTATAACATTGAATAGTCTCTTGAGATTGTGATTTACCTTCATTAACATTCTGGTTTAGTTATGGAGTCTTCAGCTTGAAAGTTTTGCTCTCTTGATTTGGAGACTCATTCGATCGGCCCCTTTTCTTCAAACTTTTCTCTCTTGCGGCTTGAGCATCATTAAGTCTCTTTTCTATTATTAGATATTTGTTCACGACTTCTTTGTAGGAAGGTAGTTCGAATAGAGTCGCTAATTACTAGATTTGACCCCTATGTCCATTTTCAAATTTTCTAGCTCGAATCCCCTCTTCAACAATCAATTCTGGAGTGCATTTAAATAGTTCTTCAAACTTGGCTACATACTGAGCAATTATCAAGTCATCCTGCTCCAGTCGATCGAACTCTCTGAACTTTTGGAGTCGGATACTCTGAGAAAAATACTTCTCATACGAGATCTTTTCAAATTTCTCCCATGTGAAGAGTGCATCATCTGGTCCCAACTTTTCAATCTCCATCTTCCACTAGTGCACTGCCTTGCCTTGAAGCATGAAGGTGGCAAAGTTGACCTTCTCCTCATCAAGACATCTCAGGGCTTGGAAAACCTTCTCTATAGCTTTCAACAAGCATTCTGCTTCCATGGGTCTGAGGTTCTATGAATGTCGGTGGTGCATACTTCTTGAAGTCTATTAAATTGATTCTATGCTCTAATTGATTTCCAGCCCTCTATTATTGTTGAGGCTGATGCTCTTGCATTAATTGCTACATGATCTGTTGTTGTTGTTCTTGCTGTGTGGAGCAGACACTAGTTCGCAAGCCACCATCTAAGCCAGATCTAACTACATCAATAAGAGTTCTTATACTTTAATAAGTTGTTATTTTAGTATGTTAGCAACTACTATTTCGAACTACCACATGTACCACTTGAATGCCACCTCTGCACTACATCATCATCCGAGTTGGAGCCTTGATGGACCTCTGATGCCACCCAAAGAAAAGTCTTAATTTTCTAGCCTACGCTATGAAGAAGTCCAAAAGAAGAAGGAATTATGTTGGCACCAAATCCAAAAGATTTATTTTCTTTATTGAGCCACATCGAGAGTCCTAAAAGATTAGCCTAAAAAGTCTACATGGCAATTATTGATTGGTGCGAGATGTGATCCAAGTTTATCATAAGATAGCGCCACCTACAGGATTAGCTTGTTAGAGTTTAATTTATCTTAAACTATTAGTATTTAAATTATTTTAGACTCTTGTTATTTTATCTATAAATATCTTATATTAGAGCTCTTAAGAAAAATAGAAATGAATAAAAAAATTAAAGCTATTGCTTTCTTCTCTAATATAGAGATCCTCATTCTCCCTCTTGGTTTCTTCATCTCTTCTTTTGAGTTTGTCTCTCTCTATGCCTGAACTCATTCCTGCACCAAGATCAAAACCACCACCCCTCCACATGCCATCTACTATCCGAGATATTGATCCAGAAGTAATGCTTGAAGGTGTCTTGATTCTGAACTCATGAAGTTCTTTCATGGATTGGGATCGCAACCGTCTGCAATAATCTAACTTTTTTAAGATCAAATCGAGCAATCATCCGAGCAGAATCTTCATAGATCTATTGAGGAGATCGTTATTGTTGGTAAGTAAAATTTATTTTTTTAAATTTTTTTAGATTTGAATATGAATTATGAAGCCTAATCAAGAAGAGAATTTTTCAATCATTTTCGATCCTAGATTCATAAAAATTAAAAGAGATAGCTATACATGCTAGGAAGATCTACTTGCTTTAATCAATACTTTTCTTTCTTAAAAGTTTAGATCTTATTAGATTTGCTTCTGTTTATCATTTTGATTGCTAAAAAAAAAAAAGAATTTAGTTGCATCTTCAATTGCATATCCATCCTACATCAGATTTGGTATCACAGCACTAGATTTTGATTAAGTTTTGCATTCTATACTATTTTCTATTTTGCACAGCAGTCCTTTAGAAATTTATTTTTAATCATAAAAAATTAAAAAAATATATAATTTTTACTATTTTGGAAATCTTATTCAATAAGGAATCCATTCCTAAAATTTCTCTTCAAAATTCTATCATTTTATTTTTCAAAACTATCTAAAAATCCTATTATTCGTGTACAGGACTCTATTCTATGTAGGCAACAGAAGAAAATTTATAATTTATTATATAAGAATTTAAAAATTATAAAACTTATTTTGATGGAAACTAGATTCGTAGGACTTCAAATCCTGATTGTTTAATCCTAGGCTAAGATTAAGATCATTTATGAATTCGATCCATAATGCTGAACTTATTCTGCTAAAATTTTGATTGTACTGCATTGCATTGTTCATAACTTAATTAAGGGCACACCCATTATTATAAGATAAGCTAAAAATTTCATCATCCTTCCTTAGCCCACAAACCACCAACTTGCATCTTTGCATCCAAACTTTAATTTAAAATTAATTATACATCAGTCCTAAGATTCAACTGAGTCAGTTCGTATGATTCATTGAGACTTAGTGTGAGTCGAGTCTACAATCCACTCTCAAAATCGGTGTCTAAGGCAAGTGGTAAAAAGGCAAACATCGAAGTTAGCTTGTGGTTTTCTAATTAGATCCTTGCGAGAGCAAGGGAAGCCTCCCACGACTACACCCCCTATCTAGCTGGTTGATAGAATTGGACAGTAGATTTGGTTCGTGCTTTGTTCGATTTATTGTGCATCAAACTTTAGGTCTAGGCAACCCTTAGATTTATTATATTGCATGCGTATCCGAGCTGGAACTGAGTACCCATCCATGTTGGATCAACCAAGTCTAAGTAGTAATCCTATGATGGAGATGATAAGATTACGATGTTGTCGTTAAGACACCATGTTTATCAATTTAATCCGACTTTTTAAAATAATTAAAAATACGTAGCTAGCGGTGAGTCGGGTCGAATCCACAGAGAAGATAGTATTTTAGTTTTAAAATTTTTGATTTTTTTTAAAAAAAAATTTGAAAAAAGTTTTGAAATCAAAAGTGAAGTCAAAAAATAAAAGGCAAAAATTAAAAGGTATAGAAATTTAAACTTGGTACTAAGATCTACTAGTTAGATCTTAGCATCTACTTGCAATAAAATAAAAAGCAATAATTAAAGTATAAAAATTAAATTATAATAAAAATAAAGATGATTCGGAAAACAAGATTTTTCTCTTCAGTTAGAAAGTCTAACTTGCTCGGATAATAAATCGGATCTATTAACTTCAAACCTACATTTGATGTAGTATAGATCTTGGTTGATTTGATCAACCTTTTCTTTCTTGTTTGATTTTAATTTTTGATTTAATATCATGCCTTGATCATGTAATACATCTGAGATCTAGGTGTTTACATATTTATTTAAATAAATATTTGATTTATTTAAATCTTTCATTACATGATCTTGAAAAAGTTTCAAGATCTTCCCTAAAACCCTAGATCTGGTTTCTTCAGTGAGACCTCCCAAGGGGAGCAATTAGCCTCTCTCACCCTCTCTAAGTCCTTTTCTCTCTCCCTTCTCTTCTCCCCTCTTCTTCTTTCTTCTTTCTTTCTTTTTTTTCTTATTTTGAAGAATCTGAAGATGTCAAAAGCTAGAAAGATCAAATCCATATATGACTAGAGGTCTCGTGTCCAGGAAAGTAAGGAAAGTCTTCAAAATGAAAGTATGTAATTTGAACCCTATTTATTTTTTTATTGGATAATAAAATTTCTTTATCTTTTACATGCTTCTCTTATTTATGCTTTAATGTTTATTTTTCTTATACTTTATACTAAGAAGATAGATCGTGATCGTAAAAAGATACAATTTATGCTCGAACTAGAATAAATTATAATAATTAATTATATTTATATTTATATTTATATTTTTTGATTGCATAATCTAAATAGTTTATATCTGCAAGATAGATCATGATCGTGTTAGATATGGTCGATGCAAAGTAGAATAGGTTTTGCTAGAATTAGATCAAAGGAACAAATATCTCATAAGATTGCATGTGATAATGAAAATATTGTATGAATTAATTATAAACTTGAATATTAGAAAATAAAACTAAAATTCTAGATAATTTTTCTTCTTATCCTTAATTAACTTTAAAATCTTAATTATTTATTATTTACTTTTTTTATTTTAATTTACTAAAATCTTAATTAATTCTCTTTCATTTACTTATTTAAATTTTTATTTTAAAAGTTAATTTAATTTTTTATTAATTTTTAATTAAAATTGAACATAACTTATCCTTCAACCTTCAAGAAAATTGATATCCAACTCATCGCTGTTGTAATTAATAGTAAGATCAATTTTTAATTTTTATTTATTGCTATAGCGATAAGCATCAAATTTTTGGCACTATTGTTAGGAATTGTAGAATTATTTCTTTAATTAAAAAATTAATTAATTAATTAATTAAAAAATTTAAAAAAATTATTACTCATTAGTTTTAGTTAGTTGTTACTATCTTTCATAATTGATTTCTTGCTTTCTATAGTTTAGATTAATTTATTACTTTTTAAGCCTTAATCACTTGAATTTATTTTCTTTTATAAAATCAAATGAATCAAAAGTTAAAAAAATATTTATAAAAAATAAAATCATAATATCTTAAAAAAATCATTGACATCTCATAACACTTAATTAATTTAGCATAATCAAAAATATAAAATAAAATTAATTTTTAATATGTTTGGACACCCTACTTTCTTTGCATTGCATATTCATAATATACTTTAAAAGTATAACTCATTAAACAAGATAAGATAGAGATTTGATCATCCTTTCTTAGCCTACAAACCACCACCCTTCATATTGCATTAATCTAGATCTTAATTTAAAATCAATTAGATATTGGCTCTAGAATATTCAAGCTCAATAGGACAAGAAAATGCAAGAGTAGGATAGATTTCAGATTGGTTAATTGCTCAGTGTCTAAGGCAAGTGGTTTAAGAAGATGCTTTTTAATTGATTCCGTTGTCTGACCTGGTCATCTTAATTGATATTTAAGAAAAGCAATAAGTAGAAAATCTTTCACATCTTACACTTATCTAACTGAGTTAGTTAGTCAGTTTGAGCTTAGAGTGCTCGAAGGTAATCTTGGAATACTTAGAAACTGTCTAGATCTAGGTTAACTCTAAGATAGAGAGGCCATGCTTGTTTAACTTGATTGTAATTAACAACAAATACTAAACTAATTTTTTGCATCTATCATCTTCAGATCTAGGATTCTCTAGGGTCTTAGCTTTAGAATTTTCTCTCCTCATCTTTTTTTCTTATTCTTTAAAATAAGATAAAATAAAATAAATAATAATTAGAGATGAATTTTTATGTTGACCTATCCAATAGAGTAGATCATCTAGAAGCCATTAGACAATCTTCCTATCCATCTTTTCTTCCAACATAATAAGTTTGTGCAATATGTTCAAGCCCCATTCACTTTGCGAGTGAATGTCCACACTGATTTTTTGAGTATATGTATGAGCAAGTTCATCAAGATCAAACCTAAATAGCATGCAAACTAGGAAATAATCCATACTTTAACACTTATAATCTAGGCCGGGGGCCTCAACCAAATTTTTCATGGTAATCAAAACCAGTGGTCACCCCGATGCCACAAGGACCCACATTCATGGATGCACATTATGATATGCCTTACCCACATTATCAATCTTCTCTAAATAATAATGAGTTAACTTTTGAAAAGAGGATTCAGTAAGCATTAAACAAATTAGAACTTACCAATCAACCATTGAATACTGTAGATGACCAAAGGCTTAACTCTCTAGAAAAAAGCTTAGAAAATTTGATAAAATTAACTTTGGATAATTCAACTACCTTTAATAACCTTATGCAGATCATGAACCAACTTATAAATTCAAGGACCCAAGCTATTGCCCATTTAGAAATATAATTGGGTTAGTTAGCCAAGGCTATTAGTGAAAATGAGTTGCCTAGTCAATCCGAGAGTGGCCCTGAGGGAACATACCTGGCTAAACATTTTAATGTCCCGATAACTTTTTCTGAACAATTAATTAAGACTCTCAAAAATAATATGATTATAGAACAATCTAGTATAACTAAAAAAATTCGTTTAGGCCATATAACTGAGGCAGCAAAATATAGGAAAGAACTAGAATTGTGGGATAAACCAAATTCATCAACTTACTTACCTATGGACCCATTCTCAAGAACCATAGAATCACCCATCCTTTTTAACAAAAAAGGAGGACCAACTGATAAAATGATGGATTTAATTGAGACTTCCTAAGAACCACAGATAAATAACACACTAGAGGAAGCTTCACCCATAATTCTTCTCTAGGATTCGTTAAATTCCGATTTGGCTCATTATGAGGTGAACGATTTTGATGAAGATGGGTATAAAATAAAAATAAATGATCATATAGATACATCCTACCCTAAAATCATTCCACTTTGGTTTGAGCCATTTGAGCCATCACCTAACCCACCAATAGCTCCCTTATTAGAACCACCATATATTCAAAAATTGAAGCCACTTTCTGATGAACCTACTGACACCCTACTAGTGATACCTACTATGAGCTCAGGTGTGGTGCTCCCAAGCCTTGGAGACTTGAGAAGAAAGGCCATGGAAAGCAGGAAGCAAGCCAACATGAAATCAGCTTGGTCAGCAGTTGGAGTCATCTTGATTATGAGATGCGATGACTCAGTTTTGGGCAAGACATCTTGGTTCTGAGATGAGATGACTTGGCCCAAAGCGAGATGTCTTGGTCTCAGTTCGAGATAACTCAATCCCAGAAGAAATTCAGGCAAAGAGTAACATTTCAGGAGTGCCACGAAAATATGTAGTTAGAGACATCTTGGTTTGAAGATGAGATGTCTCAGATGCATGCGAGAGGACTCGATTTTAGGATGAGTCATCTCAGTTTTCATAGGTAGTTTTGCATGGATTTTCTATTTGGGTTTGGGAAGCTTTTCTTTTAGCTTGGGGCTTGACCCTATTGTACATATATATATGAAAAATAGGTCAAGAATAATGTAATGTTGAATTCATTGGAATAAAACTTTTCTCTTCCTGAAAATCCCTGTTCTCTCTTTCTCTTGAATCCATTGATCATGCGTCCATGTTAATTCTAGGAGAGTTTTTTTCTTGTTGCTGGCTAATCACCAGTGGTCATGCTGGTCCATAAGAGGATCGTATCCTCAATTTTTAGTATCAGAGTGGTGTTATGTGGAAGAAAGACATCGAGAGTTTCTAGCATCCAGGATTTGCTGTAGCAGGTTTTACTCTGAATCTTCTTATCTTCTCCATAGTTATCTAGTGATTAAGGTGGAGAGTTGCTACATGAAGGAGAGATGATATAGAAGGTTGGAAAGAGGATTTAGGGCATATAAATCTTCTTTGAAGGATAGTTTTCTTGGTGTGTAATAGCAAAAGGGTGTTAGGGTTTGCTTGTGGCTTGATTATAGTCATGGGATCAAGTAGATTCAAGATAGATTTTGAGAAGTTTGTGAAGAAAAAATACTGATTTCTCGAGGCAGGTTCGTTCAGATTTGATCGAATCAAGAGAGATATTTTAAAAATTTCTCTCATATATCCAGATCAAATCTGAGATGTTTTAGATTTGATTTTATTGATCTAATAAATAAAAATAAAAATAAATTAAATTTGATTAATTTGTACCTTGATGTTGGGTAATCAGATTATCCTTTGATGATCCTACTGATTGCCTGAGATTCTGGATCTAGCCAAGCAAGCACCTAACCTCTACCGGTATTCACTCAGGCTAGATCTCGAGATCTTCTCCTTCTTTATCACCTCTCTAAATATCAGATCTAGATCTAATTTGGAAGATCTTCAAAACTCCTTTTGAAGATCTACAGTTGTTTCTGCAGCTGTGCTGCCTTCCTTCTTTCTCATCGGCTTTCTCTTGCCTGGATCGCACCAAACTGAAGCCCAAAATTCCTTGGGCATGGAGAGGAGAGAAAGGACCAAAAGTTGACATGGAAGAGGGAGTGGTGCAGCCTTGGGGCATGGGCTAAGAGAGAACTCTCTAAAAGTTGGGCGTAAATAGGATTTATATAGATCCTGCTATGCCATATAGTGCTACATCATCCTGACCAATCACGTTGCTTCGTATAATCAGATCTAAATCTGAATGGTGGGATGATATTACCTGATCCAATCAGATGAGAGTCTCTTCAATTCATCCTTAGATGGAGCCTAAGACTGGTCAAAGTCTATAGGTTGGCGCCACCTAAGAAGAATCCTAGAAGCAACCTGGAGTCCCATCTCTATGGGACTCCAGGTGTCCCTATCCATGGATGCATGCCTCCCTAGGTGTCTGCCCCCTCCTTTTCAATTTCTAGCAAGGGGACAAGGCCCTATCTACTCTCCTATAGGTGCGTGATAGATGGGCAGATGTCTAAGTATCAAAGGTCAACGTTTGACCAATGTCAAAGACAAGAATTAGCAGGTGATGGAAAATGGTAGGTGTTATCTCAAATTTATCTCATAAATTAAGACAACCCTTTTTTGATCTGGACAAGCTTCAGTCAGACCAAGTAAAGGTACTTCAGTGAGTACAAATAGATTTGGCTCAGTCGAGATAACTTTTGATGATAGTAGAAGGAGAATGTTAGGCTCAATCGTATGCTAGCATGATTTCCTTGAATCTAATTGAATCTTATTCAAATCAATTGAACTAGGCTAGTCCAATTGATGATATCTAGATCCAAACCCTTGTTTGTGTGACCCAGTTAGATTTAGTTTTATATGCTAATAGGATATGTCATGATCTCTATCATCGACATCATTGAAACTCCTTTCGATGGATCAGAACTCTTCTGATTCAGACAACTAGAATGATTGATCATCTAAATCATTCTAATTGCTCCCAAAATCCATCAGTGACACCTAGCAGTATATGGTGGCAACCCATCAAAATTAAAAATGAACCTCTTGGTATAGCTACTTATGTGATTAAGTTCTTCTATCTTGAGCTCCGATCAGATTAGGGTTAAGGTGAACTTGTCAACTTTTCAACTTTGCCATGGCCATGGGCTTATGGACTTGATTCTCATGATCCTGATAGGGCTACTCCTCATCCACCGACGTAGATAAATTTTTTCTTGGTGCAATCCAATTCCTAGAATGAACATGCTATAGCCAAGATACACCTCAGAGTTCCAAATGGCTAGAAGATCGAGTCATACTGTAGTCAAACTATAACACCCTCAAAGTGAACTACCGATGCACCTCAGGTCAAAGAACTAGATACACCATTGCAGCTTTGAGTCAGTCATCGGCGAGAAGATAGACTTTCTTATGACTGCTCGAGGTGGTCACGCTCAGTGCCCTCGTTCGCTAACGAGTATTTGTACTCTCACTCCAGTGTCTCTATACAATAGACTCAAGACTCATTTAGAAGCGATTGTACACCAACCTTCCGGATCAATCACCATCCTCATGATGATCCTACGGTCGAGAGCATTTTATGAGTTAATAATGAAAATTCATATCTTAAATTTTTAACTCTTGAAAATATAAATTATCATTACCATTAACTCAAGGGATGTATCACAAGCACTAAATACATATTTGTGATAGAAAATAACCTATTTTATTATTTATAGTCAAAATTATAATTTTGCTCCTAGAAGTGTATTACAAGTATCAACGAATTCTGACTTCTAGGGCACACATATCTAACAAACTTCCACTAGACCTAAAATCAATTGGCTACAAATCTAAGTTCCATCTTCTCAAGGTGGGCTTCGATCTTCTACTGGCCCAACGGCTTTGTAAGCGGGTCTGCCACATTGTCTGTGGAGTTGATTCTCTTGACCTCGATGTAATCCTTCTCGAGGTAATCATGGATGAGGTGGTATCGCCGCTCGATGTGCTTAGATTTCTGATAAGACCTTGGCTCTTTAGCTAAAGCTATGGTGCCATTGTTGTCACAGTATAGAGAAATGGCATCTGATGGTATCACTCCGATCTCTATGGCAAACTTCTTGTACCAAAATGCCTCCTTCGCATCTTCTGATGTAGTAATGTACTCTATTTCCATGGTGGAATCCACTATCACAGTTTGCTTGGAACTCTTCCAATTGATAGCACCACCATTACGCACAAGCAGACTCCCAGATGTCAACTTTTGATCATTTACATCGGACATAAAATCCAATGTTCTTCTTGGACTTGGAGTTCTCCATTACCATTGACCAATAACATATTCTTAATTCTTCTTAAGTCCTTAAGGATACATTTCACAGAAGTCCAGTGTTCTTCATTTGGATTCGATTGATATCTGCTCGTGACACTCACAGCATGGGCAATATCAGATCGTGTATATAACATGGCATATATGAGACTTCCTATTGCTGAAGCATAAGGGATCTTGCTCATGCATTCTATTTCCTCAGATGTGCTAGGGCACATCTTCTTGGAAAGATGAATACCATTTTTGATGGGTACTAATTTCCTCTTAGAGTTTTCCATGCTAAACCTCTTTAGCACTTTCTCTATGTACATCTTCTATGAAAGTCCTAGCATCCTATTCGGTCTATCTCTATAGACCTTAATTCCTAGAATAAAGGATGCTTCACCTAGGTCTCTCATGGAGAATTCTTTAGATAACCACTTTTTAACTATGGTCAATATGGGAATATCATTCCTAATAAGGAGGATATCATCCACATACAATACAAGAAAGACAACAATGCTTCCACTGATCTTTTTGAAGACACATGGCTCCTCCTTATTTTTGATGAAATCAAATAATTTAATCACATCATTAGATGAGTGTTCCAACTCCAAAATGCTTACTTAAGTCCATATATGGACCTTTGCAGCTTGCATACCTTGTGATCAACATTACTGGAAGTGAAACCTAACGGCTATTCTATATAGATATCTTCCTCAAGATATACATTTAAGAATATCATTTTCACATCCATTTGTCATATTTCATAATCGAAATAGGCTGCAACAGCAAGCAATGTGCGGATGAATTTTAGCATAACTACTGGTGAAAAGGTATCCTTATAGTCAATGCCTTCACACTGACTATAACCTTTTGCCACTAATCTTGCTTTGAATGACTCCAGGTGTCCCTATCCATGGATGCATGCCTCCCTAGGTGTCTGCCCCCTCCTTTCCAATTTCAAGCAATGAGACAAGCCCCTATCTGCTCTCCTATAGGTGCATGACATATGGACAGATGTCTAAGTGTCAAAGATCAATGTTTGACCAAAGTCAAAGACAAGAATTAGCAGATGATGGAAAATGACAGGTGTTGTCTCAAATTTATCTCATAAATTAAGATAACCCTTTTCTAACCTGGACAAGCTCCAATCAGATCAAGTAAAGGTACCTGAGTGAGAACAAACATATTTGGCTTAGTCGAGATAATTTTTGATGATAGTAGAAGGAGAATATTAGGCTCAATCGTATGCTAGAATGATTTTCTTGAATCTAATTGAATTTTATTCAAATCAATTAAACTAGGCTAGTCCAATTGATGATATCTAGATCCAAACTCTTATTTGTGTGATCCAGTTAGATTTAGTTCTGTGTGGTAATAGGATATGTCGTGATCTCTATCATCGACTTTATCGAAACTTCTTTCGATGGATCAGAACTCTTTTGATTCAGACAACTAGAATGATCGATCATCTAAATCATTCTAATTGCTCCCAAAATCCACCAATGATACCTAGTAGTATATGGTGGCAACCCATCAAAACTAAAAATGAACCTTTTGGTGTAGCTACTTATGTGATTAAGTTCTTCTATCTTGAGCCTCGATCAGATTAGGGTTAAGGTGAACTCATCAAACCCTAATTTCTATGGTATGATATAACCATTCAATTCAAGTCTGATGTAAAAACCTTAATAGAAACTCTTTCTATTATTTCACTTTGCCATGGCCATGGGCTTATGGACTTGATTCTCATGATCCTCATAGGGCTTCTCCTCATCCATCGAGGTAGATAGATTCCTTCTTGGAGCAATTCAATTCTTACAATGAATATGCTATATAGCCAACATACACCTTAGGGTTCCAAATGGCTAGGAGATCGAGTCATAGTGTAGTCAAACTATAACACCCTCAAGGTGAACTGTTGATGTACCTCAGGTCAAAGAATTAGACACACCATTGTAGCTTCGAGTCAGTCATCAACGAGAAGGTAGACTTCCTTATGACTGTTCGAGGTGGTCACGCTTAGTGCCCTCGTTCTCTAATGAGTACCTGTACTCTCACTTCGGTGTCTCTACACAATAGACTCAAGACTCATCTAGAAGCAATTGTACACCAAACTTTCGGATCAATCACCATCCTCATGATGATCGTACGGTCGGGAGCATTTTATGAGTTAATAATGAAAATTGATATCTCAAAATTTCAACTCTTGAAAATATGAATTATCATTTCCATTAACTCAAGGGATGTATCACAGACACTAAATACACATTTATGATAGAAAATAATCCATTTTATTATTTATAGTTAAAATTATAATTTTGCCCCTAGAAGTGTATTACTAGTGTCAGCCAATTCTGGCTTCTAGGGCACACATATCTAATAGTTTGATGGCAAGAAAAATTTTGTCCTATGGAAACAAAGGGTAAAAGACTTGTTGGTTCAATAGAGGATTTATAATTTCTTGGTAAGATAGAGGTCGAAAAAGATTAGTGCTAAGAACTAGAAAGAGTTGGATGAGATTGCTTTTAGTACAATCAGAATGTACTTGACTGATCAAGTGTTGCTTGAGGTTTGTACAGAGACCACAATAAAGGGGCTCTGGATAAGACTGGAGAATACTTATATGAAAAAGAACATGACTAATAAGCTGTAGTTGAAGAAGTAGCTTTATATCTAATGATGTCCTAAGGTAGAGATCTTGTTGGACATATCTAAAAGTTCAATCGGGTGTGTTATGAGATGATGAGTTTGGATGTGAAGATTGATGAGGAAGATTGGGTGTTGCTATTATTATGTTCTCTCTCAGGTTCTTATGATGGTCTCATAACAACTTTAGTTTATTGAAAGAAAATCCTAAACTATGAAGAGATTATTGGTATGCTTAGATAAAATGAGCAAAGGGAGAAGACCTACAAGGGAGACCCTAAATCTGAGGACTTGGCTAAAAATGAAAGACAAAAAAGATCAATGGAGAAGGCAAAGGAGAAATCTAAGGATAGGTCAAAGTCTCGAGATCAGAAAAAGATATTAAAATACTATAAATATCATCAGCTTGGACATCTGAGCTGAAATTGATTCCTTTTGATGTCAGAAAAAGGGAAGGCCAACAAGAGTGCTGATACAACTTCAGTAAGCAGTGGAGAAGATCTACTAGTTGTATCAAATAGGTCCACAGAGTGTGATACTACATGGACATTAGATTTAGAATGTTCATACCACTATACTTCTCATCGAGAGTGATTTGTTATCTACCAGAATATCGATGGTGAAAGTGTTAGTCTTGGAGATGATCATCCATGCAAAGTAGCTGGAGTTAGCTCTATTAGGATGAGGATGTACGATGGGATCATTCGTACATTATCAAATATCAAGCATGTACTAGAGTTGAAGAAGAATCTGATTTCTTTAGGCTACTTGAAGGAGCAAGGTTATGCTTTTAGTAGCTAGGCTACGAGTGGATGCTTGAAGCTTCAAGAGAGCTTTAGTGATGATGAAAGATAGAAGGCTGAGCTGTTAGATGTGTGTCCTAGAAGCCAGATTGGCTAACACTTGCAAAATACTTTTTATAGATATTTTTAAAATTTTGATAAAAATTAATAAAATATTATTTTTTATCATATTATATATTTAAAATATCTGTGATATATTCTTTGAGTTAATGAGCATGATAATACATATTTTTAAGAATTGAAAATTTAAAGCATGTATTATCATAATTAACTCATAAATTGCTCCTGATCATAGGATCATCATAAGGATGATGATCAATCCAGAAGATCGGTGTATGATCACTTTCTTAATGTAGATGAGTCTTGAGTCTACAGTGCGGAGACACCAGAGTAAGAGTACAGGTACTCATTGAGAATGAGGGCACTGAGCATGACCATCTCGTGCAATCATAAGCGAGTCTACTTTCTCATCGATGACTAGCTTGATGTTGTAGTTGTGTGTCTGGTTCTTTGACTTGAGGTGCATCGATAGTTTATTTTGAGTATGTTATAGTTTGACTATACCATAACTCAAACTCCTAGCCATTCAAAATCCTAAGTTATATGTTGGCTATAGCATGTTCATTGTAGGAATTGGATCATACCAATAAGGGATCTATCAACCTCGATAGAGGAGTAGCCCTATGATGATCATGAGATTGAGTTCTTAAGCCTATTACCATGGTAGTGTGAATTAATAGAAAGGAGTTCCTATTAAGATTTCATATCAGACTCGAATCGAATAATTTATTTGTATGACAGGTGCTAGGTATGATGAGTTCATCTTGACCTTGATCCTATCGAGGCTCATGATAGAAGAACCCAAGCACACAGGTAGCTGCATCAAGACATTTATATTTGGTTCTGATGGGTTGCCATCATATACTACTACGTGTCACTAGTAGATTTTGGGATCAACTAGAATTGTCTTGATGATTGATAATTCTAACTAGATGAATCAGAAGAGTTCTGGTCCATCAAAAGATATTTTAATGATGTCGATGATAGAGATCGTGACATATCTCATTACTATACAGACCTAAACCTAACTGGATCATACAAACAAAGATTTAGGTCTAAATGTCATTAGTTGGGCTAACCCAGTTTAATTGATTTGGATTTGATCTAATCAAGTTCAAAAAATCATGCTAGTACATAATTGAGCTTGACTTTCTCCTCCTATTGACTTTCTAGTTTATCTTGACTAAGTCAAATTGGATTTGGCTCATCCAAAAATCTTATATGGGTTTGTCCTAGTCTGACTGAGCCTTGCTCTGGTCAGATTAAGGCTTCTCTTAAAGAGTTCAGGGCTTATCCTAAATCCATGCAAAGGGCATTAGGACAAGGGATCGTTTTACCTGTTCTTTGTAGGAAAGAAGGGAGAGCAGCGTGCACCCTCTAGAGAATTTCTAGGGGCATGCACCCCAGTATTTTTTTGCATAGAGTTTTGAGCGTCCGCCCCTTTGTGGCATGTGCACATTATGGATAAAGGTGGGCATCCCATTTGAATGGGTCAAAGAGTCTTGATATGATCAAACTCTTGGGAGATTTAGTCTTGTGGCAAAACACTTGTCTTTATCCTTTCTCCATGCCATTTTTTGACTTATTTGTGCAATAAAAATTAGAAGAAAATGATGTGGGGCTTGGGATTTAGACTGGAGTCCTTCTACTTTAATCAAACTAGTTGCTTAAAGCCCTAGGACTCCAAGGCTGCACATAGGTCTATAAATAGACCTCTTGCCAAAGGTGTTTGGCATTGCGATTAATCCATGGCAAAGCCCTGCTCCTCCCTCCATCTCCATGCCCCCTCCATTTGATCTTCTCCTTCTTCTCCATGCCCAAGGATTTGGGCAAAATAGTAAAGAAAGGCCAAGGTCCTACAGGCACGAAGATCAAGTGAAACATTTTCAGTTCATGTGACGGATGGGCTGCTATCGGAGATCATCTTCGAAGGCACACCAGAAGTTTTCAGATCTGATCATCTAATATCAGATCCAGTAAGAGAGGACATCCAGATCTGACTTGAGTAGACTTTGATAGAGGCTGGGCGCATGCGTGGCTTAAGTTGAAATCTCAACATTCGTTAGATCATCAGCACGGTAAATAGTTTACCCAACAAGGTAACATTAGATGTTACAAATTTTATTTTAATTTTAGATTTTACAATCAAATCATTCCAATTAGATCTAAGAACTCTCAAATCTAATCAGATCATAGGAATAATTTTTTTTTATATTCTGCTTTAGATCATATCAGATCAGATCAATCTTGCAGTTGGAAAACTAATTTTTTCTTCAACTAGTATCAGAGCTGCATTTGCAGTTCTTTAGATATGTTTTTTATTGTAACAATCGATATTGTTCCGATACCAATTATTGAGATCCATGGTATGGCTCTGATACTAAATGTTGGTGCATCATCCTGGCATCACCTATCTACGATATTATGTTATGAAAACCCCTGATCTTTAGCATGGATATGGAGAGACCTTCATTCTCTAAGGGCAGCATATCATAGATCCACTATCTAGATCTATGCTGGGGTGCCTCCCTCCTTGGGCTTGAGGGAGGTGCCCCCTCTCTCTAAGGCTTCTTCAAGAACCTAGGGCAATAATACTAGAGAGAAGAGAAGAGAGATTGAGAGAAAATAGATTCATATTCACTACTCCATTGAAAATCCTAATACAACCTATGTATTTATATATAACCATTAAGCCCAACCAAAAACATTCCTGGCTAACCCAATACATGAAAGTACTCACCGAGCCTATGCACACCCATGTCTCCCATGCTCTCATTCTCTGGATCTAAACCTGACCTATACATGAGTCAGTCTCCTTAAGACCTCTCAAACTAAGCCTTAAGATCCCTAGAATAAGTCCATATCCTCGTCCTAAATAGACCCTTGCGTAACTCTACCTATGCACTGAGCCGACTCAGTCTCAGTACTAAGTCGGCTAACCTGAGACTAGATTGGCTCAGTTTCAGACTAAGCCAATCTAGTTGTGTACCGTGCCTATAGTTTCAAATGCGCACATCTTTGTTTGGCCTATCCACTAAGACTTAGCCGACCTAGTTTTAGATTGAGCTGGCTAACCTACAGAAAAGCTTCTTCTCTGCAGTCTTCATTTTCTGGCTTTGGTTTCTTGCTCCATCTTGTGTTCTAGATTTTTGAAGCACCAACCAAGCCCCTCAAGGTCTTTAGCACTTAGACCTCAAGCCCATGGAGGGCTACACACTACCTCCACCCTAGGATAACTCCTATCCTAGTCCTAGGACCACACCTATCCTAGTCTTCCGGAGTCAACACCTTGACTCCACTCATGGCCTTCTAAGGCTTGGGTGCATGATCAATCCTCACAATCTCTATCTTGGAGCCCCAAGCCCTGGCAAACCCATTGGCAATGCCCTCCTGCATGATCTTACTGTCGCTGCGCACCCTGATAGCTCTTTATACAAACATCGCCTCTGTCAATCTTCTTCAGTTGTTGTGCACCCTTGAGACCTTTGGGATGGCTGCCTCCACTACTGAAGGCCTTTTCTTGCTTCTTCACACCATCCTAAAATTATAGGATCCCTTTTGCTTAGCAGTTGCATCATTTTTTTTGGACTTCCCTGGAGAACCTATAGCATTCCTATACCAACACATGCTGTACCACCCAAAATAGAGGTACGCCTATCCATCTGTACATGCCGCTTCACTAGAACTGTGCATCACCAACACTGGTACTAGAAAATCAATCCTGCTACATCCCTCTACTCTAAACCCATGCCAAATTTTTTCTCCACTTGTGAAGCTACCATCCAAAGCTCTACCTATATCCAAAGTCCATTTGATGCCGTAGAAGCCGACTCTGTACTTGAGTCTCCCGAGGCCAACCACCTAATGCTGCACTACTGGGCCTATCACTGCACCTCGATCGCTATCCCTTCGAACCCTCTATACTTTGCAGCCCTCTTCGAAGCCATCTTGGATACCTCCGCAGCCTACGGGCACCTCTAAAACATACAAGAGCTCACCAACTCCTCTGAATCCAGCGATAGAATCCTAAAAAATTTCATCCTAGCCTTCTCCTCTTCTACCCCTACACTAGCCATTGCTTTAGTTGCACTCGGAGAAACTATAGCTCAAACTCTGCCCTAGGCTCAGACCCATCTATCTCATCCCGAGTTTTCTAAGACTTCCTGGCTCTTCCTAAGATCTGCTCTCGATCTTCCTGAGATACCTCCTAATATTCTCTACTGAGATACTTCTCTCTACTGCTGCACCACCAAGCCTCTCTCAGCCCCATGCCTCTAGGAAAGCACTACTACTGTACTCCAGTGCTCTCTACCTCATCTTGACACTGCCTCTCATAGGTATCCAGGTCCTCTCTTGCTGTACATAACCCATCCTCAACCTAAATCATGACTCTTCCTGGTGCTCTTGCAAAAGAAATCTGATCCACTATCTAAACTTGACTTGCTGGATCTTCATGGATCATTCATCTCCATCATCCTTAAGGCTCCATAAATCCATGCTCTGGTCAAACCACGAATACATTCCTGACTATTTTCCCACCTTCCTTCCACTAAAGGATGTATAGTCACTTCTTCAGCCTTCTTTCGATCATTATCTCTTAGAAAATATCTCTTCATCCATTAAACAGTCCCACACTACCCACCTTCCTAGAGAATCTTGATGCTCTCTACTGAGATACCTCCCTCGGCTATTATACCGTCGAGCCTCTCTCAACCTTGCATCTCTAGGAAAGTGTTACTGCAATACTCCAGCACCCCCTGCCTTGTCTACCATCATATATTCCATCCTTTCCACCAAGACTAATCAACAAATCATGCACCCAAACCTTCCATCCTGGAAAAAATCCTTTTTATTAATTCTCACAATCTCCACCTTCAACCCACTACTCCCGATTGGCCAAACCATAGCAATAACAAAGGTAGATCTGAGAAATACCATAGAATACTTGTGCAGATTTTTTATTTCATCCTGTATGACTTCTTCTTCTCTTCCACACACCATCAGACTCTAATATCAATTATTGTAATAATTGGTACTGTTCTGATATCAATTATTGAGATCCATGGTACTACTCTAATATCAGATGTTGGTGCATCATCTTGGCATCACCAAGATTGGATACCATATCGCAAAAATCCCTGATCTTTAGTGTGGATATCAAGAAACCTTCTTTCTGCAAGAGCAGCATACCATAGATCCACTATCTAGATCTATGCTGGGGCACCTCCCTTTTTGGGCTTAAGGGAGGTGCCCCCTCTCTCTAGGACTTCTTCAAGAACCTAAGGCAACAACAATAGAGAGAAGAGGGAAGAGAGATTAAGGAAGAAATGATCTATATTCATTACTTCATTGAAAATCTGAATACAACCTATGTATTTATACATAGCCATTAGGCCCGACCAAAAACTTCTCTGGCTAACCCAATACATGAAAGCACTCACCAAGCCCATGTACACCCATGTCTCCTATGCTCTCATTTCTTAGATCTAAAGCCAATCCATACATGAGTTAGCCCCCTTAAGACCTCTCAAATCAGGCCTTAAAACTCTTAGGATAAGTCTCTATTATAGCCCCAAACAGACCGTCATGTAACTCAGCTCATGCACTGAGCCAGCTTTATCTCAGCACTGAGCTAGCTTACCTGAGATTGGATCAACTCAATTTTAGACTGAGCTGATCTAGTTGCATACCATGCCTACAGTCCCCAACATGCACCTCTTTGTTTGGCCTATCCATTGAGACTTAGCCGACCCAGTTTTAGACTGAGTCGGCTAACCTATAGAAAAGCTTCTTCTCTGCAGTCTTCATTCTTTGGTTTTGGTTTCTTACTCCATCTTGTATCCTAGATCTCTGAAGCACCAACCAAGTCTCTCAAAATCCTTAACACCTGGACCTCAAGCCTGTGGAGGGCTACACACTACTTCCATCATAGGACAACTCCTATCCTAGTCCTAAGACCATACATGTCCTAGTCTCCTAGAGTCAATACCTTAACTCCACTCATGGCCTCCCAAGGCTTGGTAGCACCATCAATCCTCATATTTTTTATCTAATTTTTATTTTTTTTATGATTTGATATTTTATATTTTAGATATTACATCAGATATAATTAGATCAAAAATTAATAGATCCATAAAAAATTTTCATATATGCGGTATATGTGATGCATGTCTAGACTAGTTCAATAGTTATATGCTATGAATTTTCTAGAATAAAAAATTTTTATAATATGATTATTTAGAATTTTATTTTTAGATATTATATTAGATGTAATTAGATCTAAAACATGCATATATGTGTTTAATTTTTATACATGAGATGTGTACAGAGCATGTATAGTTTAGATCTTAAAACGTATAAGTGATAATATGTAGTAGATCTAACTATTTTGTAGTGTACTTCACATTTCTGATTAAGGCATTCCCCTTGGCCTTCTGATTATAAGAGTAAGAAAAATTTAAAGGCTCTCTCTTTCTGACATAGACATCTTAGCCGATAAATATATGAATTTGAGGGATCGGACCCGAAAGGGTGCGAAAGAGTTCTGTCACTACCGAGCTAGAATGGCCATAACTTGATCATCCGATGTCAGAATTCTTATTATGATCCCATTCTGGAAACCACTCTTCAAGCCCTATAGGCTTGGTGCTTTGTTGCCACTATAAATTTTGGGATCAAATTTTATTGTCTGATAGGTCTACGGCAGTACGCAAGTTTATCGAGATTCCTAGTCCAAGTAGGAGCCTAGTTTTCGACCTTATTTCATTTTGTTCTTTTTTATTTTGTTTAGAATTTCTTTTGTGACTTTGATTAGGATTCCTTTTACTTTCTAATTAAGTTTTTTATACTATAAATAAGGCCCTCGGCCTTCATTGTAGTCAGTTTATTCTGAATCACTTAAATAAAATTTGAGAGAAGAATTCTTTCTTTCTCTTTCTTCCATTCATTAGTATTTTGGGCATCTTCGTTCCCTCCTTCCCAATGATCGTCATGCTATAGGCTGCATCAGTTGGTATTAGAGCCCTTCAGATCCATGAGTAGTAATTTTTCTCTACTGTTCAGATGGCTGGTGATGGTCGCAAGAAGAATCAACTAGCGAATCAACCAGCCTGTGAAGAAATTATGCAACAAAAATGGGATCTAATGTTGGAGTGTGAAGATTTGAGGAGACAAGTGATGGATCTAACAACATGTCTTATGTAGTTAGAAACCAAGGAAGCAAGGTCTAATGCAAAACCTGATGATCGCAAGTTTGAAGGAGAGTTTTCAGATTTTGAAAATCCTTTTCATATGGATCTTCCCATACGCTGACGAGAGGGTCGTGGAGAATCGTTTGAGCGATCAACCCGTTGGTTCAACTCAATTAGAGTTGATTTACCTGAATATTTGATAGTCTACAAATGGAGGTATTTCTCGATTGGCTAGATCAGATCGAGTGCATCTTCAAATATAAAGAACCTAATGATAAAAAGGTAAAACTTGTTTTCCTTAAATTAATTGATTGTGCTTCTGCTTGGTGGCAACAATTGAAGAAAATCCGAGATCGTATAGGCAAACCAAAAATTCAAAATTAGGAGAAGATGAAGAAAGTGTTAAGGGAGTAGTTCCTAACATTCAACTATGTCCAAACCCTATTTCAGCACTTGCAGAATCTTCGGCAAGGCCCTAGATCCATTGATGAATATATGGACGAGTTCTATTAATTGGTAGCACGAAATGATCTGACTAAGAGTGAGGAGCAGATGGTCGCACGAGACCTCAAAGGTCTATGACAACAAATCCAAGATGTCTTACAGCTTCACACTATATGGACGATCGAAGAAGCATACCATAGAGCTATGGTGGTGGAGGAGTAATTATGGTGAAGACCTCTTCCCCGACCTAAACCTCCCCTGCTTAGTAATCAGGCACCAGCAGCTAACAATCAGAGGCATATACGGCACATCCCTACCCCAGCCCCTGCCCCTCCTATTCATATTGCTGATACAAGACCTCCAAAACCAGTTCAAGCTGAATCTTCTATGATTAGATGTTTTAATTATGGCAAAGTTGGGCATACTCGGAATGAGTGTCATAAACCTGCTAGCCATCTTGAAAAATAACTGCTAATTAAAGAATAAGAACCTATTGAAGAACAATAGGAACCCACATATGATGGAACTAGCGGTGAAGAGGATGATTCTGTACATTTTGGGGATAGCGGAGAAGCCTTCATTGTGCGAAAAAGTTTGCTAGCTCCAAGAAAAGGAGAGGAAGAAGATTGGAGGTGAACAAATATTTTTCATACCTATTGTACCATTGCAAAGAAAGTTTGTAAGATAATTATCGATAGTGGTAGCTATGAAAATGTTATCTCACAAGAGGCCATCAAGAAGCTGAACCTGTTAATAAGAAAACATCCTCAGCCATACAAACTTTCATGGTTCAAAAAAGAATGTGAAGTCATTATCGATAGTCATTGCCTTGTATCTTTCTCCATCAGGCAGAAATACTATGACAGTGCATCGTGTGATGTTGTAGCCATGGATGCCTATCATCTACTCTTAGGAAGGTCATGGCAATATGACCATAATGTTACTCATGATGGTTGATGGAATACATATATGTTCTTCAAAGACAATCAGAAGATCATCCTGGCACCAATAAAGGAAGAAGACCTATCCAAATTGAAATTGAAGTTCAACACCAATCTTCTGACAAAGCATGCATGCCTAAAGGAGGCAATTGAGGCCAATTACTTGCTAGCGATGGTAAAGAAGAGCGCATTAGCCAAGCATGATATTCCACCATAGGTACGTCTTATTCTTAAGAAGTTTACTGATGTATTTCTTGAAGACTTGCCTATAGGATTACCACCAGAATGAGATATTCAACACCACATCATCTTGTTCCTGGGGCAAGTCTACCGAATAAGCCAGTGTATCAAATAAGCCAGCGTATTGCATAAGCCCAGCTGAACATGAGGAGCTATAGTGATAGATCCAGGAGCTATTGGACAAATATTACATCCATCTAAGTATGAGTCCATGTGTGGTACCTGCTCTGCTGGTTCCAAAGAAGGATGATTCATGGCGCATGTGTATTGATAGCTGAGCCATTAATCGGATCACCATCAAATATCGATTTCCAATCTCGAGGCTGGACGACATGCTTGATCAACTTGTGAGAGCCAAGATATTCACCAAGATTGATTTGAAGAGTGGCTACCATCAACTATGGATCAAGCATGGGGACGAGTCGAAGATAGCCTTCAAAATAAGAGAAGGCCTATATGAGTGGCTCATGATGCCTTTTGGACTTTTCAATGCACGGGGTATCTTTATAAGACTGATGAATCACATGATGCAGCCATACATTGGTAAATTTATTATGGTTTACTTTGATGACGTACTTATTTATAGTCCTACATTAGAGGATCACTTATAGCATCTTACGGTGGTCTTTAGCACACTGAAAAGAGAGAAGTTATTCACCAATCCCAAGAAATGCAATTTTATGGTAGATAGCCTAACCTTTCTAGGCTATATCATCTCCTTTAAGGGACCGGAGGCTGACCCATCCAAGATCCAGGCTATTCAGAACTGGCCGGTTCCACGCAGCATCTCTAAAGTCCAAAGTTTTCATAGCCTAGCATCTTTCTACCATAGATTCATTCATAGATTTTCTTCTATAATGTCTCCTGTGATTGATTGCATGAGAGGAAGGTGATTTCAGTGGACACCCAAAGCATAGGCTGCTTTTGAAGAAATCAAATTAAAGTTCCTTCCTAATTTTACTAAAGTATTCGAAGTAGAATGTGATGCATCCTCTACTGGAGTTGGTGGAGTTCTCAGTCAAGAGGGTTGACCCATTTATTTCCACAACAAAAAGTTATCCGGGTCTAAGCTGAACTATTCAACATATGATGTGAAATTCTATGCAGTGATCAACGCGCTTCGACAGTGGTGATATTATTTAGTTCAAAAAGAGTTCATCTTATACATTGATCATGAAGTCATCAAGTACATCAATGGACAAGAAAAGCTGAGATGCAGGCATATCAAGTGGGCAAACTATTTGCAAGAGTTCCACATTGTTCAGAAGCATAAGTCTGGCGCTCAGAATCGAGTGGCAGATGCATTAAGCCAGAAAGCCAAGCTGCAAGGAGTTCTTCATGTTGAGGTGATTGGATTTGATACTCTGAAAGACCTCTATGACAATGACCATGACTTTGGCCAAATTCTACAAGAGGTATATTCTCATACCCGAACTGATTACCAATTTCATGATGGATTTTTGTTTCGACGTGTGCAACTATGTATTCCCAATTGTTCCCTGTGATAAAAGATTATACAAGAGTTGCATAATGAAGGACACTTTGATAGAGACAAGACTCTCATGCTCATTCATAACAAATATTACTGGCCAAAATTGAAACATGATGTAACCAGATTTGTGGAGTGATGTAGGGTCTACCAAGTATCCAAGAGGACAGCTACAAATGCAGGACTATACACTCCTCTACCTATTTCAGACCATCCATGGGAGGAGATCAACATGGATTTTGTGTTAGGTCTACCTATTACTCAGAGACGATGCGATTCAGTGCTGGTCTTGGTAGATAAATTCTCAAAGATGATTCACTTCATCACCTGTCGGAAGACCATGAATGCCTCAAATGTTGCTCAACTATTCTTCAAAGAAATAGTGCATCTTCATGGAGTACCTAAATCTATTGCCTCTAATCAAGACACAAAGTTCATGAGCCACTTTTGGAGAAGTCTATGGAGGAATTTAGGAACCACGTTGCAATTTAGTTCAGCCTATCATCCTTAGATAGATGGACAGATCGAATCTAGCAATAGGAGCTTGGGAAATCTATTAAGCGGTCTTGCTGGAGAGCATCCAAAGCAGTGGGATTTGGTTTTAGCACAGGTGGAATTCACATTCAACCAATCCATGAACAGGACTATAGGCTATAGCCCATTTTAGATTATTTATGGATTGAATCCGAACAGTGTTCTAGACTTAATTCTGATCAGTTTCAGAGGACTACCTAGTGCAAAGGCTGAAGATTTAGTTGCTGATCTTTAGGCTATTCATCAATAAATCAAAAAGCATATTGAAGCTAGCAATACTAAGTACAAGGAAGCTGCAGACAAGCATGAAAAGAAAGTGACTTTTGAAGTCGATGAGTATGTATGGGCTGTTCTAACCAAGGATCGATATCTAGTGGGAGAATATAGCAAGCTGAGCCAATGAAAGATAGGTCCTTTTGAGATAATTAAAAAGATCACTGATAATGCCTATCGACTGAAATTACCCAGTCATCTTCGAACCTCTGACGTGCTCAACGTGAAACATCTGATACCTTATGCAGGAGATTCATCAGATGAAGAGATTTCTAACTCAAGAATGAGTTTTCTCTAGCTAGGGAAGGAACTGACGTAGCCTATAGCATGGCGATCATTGGGAAGGAGGGAGGGAGGATGCTCGAAATAATAAAGAATGGAAGAAAGAGGAAGAAAGAATTCTTCTCTCGAATTTTATTTCAATGATTCAAAATAAACTGACTACAATGAAGACCAAGGGCCTTATTTATAGTGTAAAAAACTTAATTTGAAAGTAAAAGAAAACCTAATCAAAGTCACAAAAGAAATCCTAAATAAAATAAAAAAGAACAAAACAAAACAAAGTAAACAACTAGACTCCTACTTGGACTAGAAATCCTGATAAACTAGTGCACTGCAATAAACCTGTCAGACAATAAAATTTGACCCCAAAATTTGTAGTGGCGACGAAGCAACAAGCCTATAGGGCTCGAAGCGAAGTTTTTGGAATGGGATCATAATAAGAATTTTGATATCAGATGATCAAATTATGGCCATTCTAGCTCAATAGTGATAGAACCCTGCAAATCAATGCAATCAAGTTGAATTCACATCCTTTCGGATTTGATCCCTCAAATTCATATATTTATCGGCTAAGACATCTGTGTCAGTGAGATGGAGTATATAATTGCATTAGATGCTACCAAAGAAGTGGTGTGGCTGAAGAAGTTCATCACCGAGCTTGGAGTAGCATCCTTCCTTGATAGTCCAGTTCTGCTCTTATGCAATAGCTCTAGAGTCGTTGCTCAGGTGAAGAAACTAAAAGCACACCAGCAGATGAAGCATATTCTGTGCTGCTTCCACCTTGTTCGAGAGATCATGGATCGAGGTGATGTCGATCTTTAGAAGATCGACGGAAAGGAGAACCTGGCCGACCTATTCAAGAAAGCCATTGCGGTGAAGGAGTTTGATGATTTCAAGTCGAAGATGCGTATACAATACTGCACTGATTGGCTTTAGGCCAAGTAGAATATTATTGAGAATAGTGTTCTAAAGTCAATCATTAGTCTGTTGATGATTGAGCTATTTCATATAATTATATATGAATTATTAATTGAATAAAATTTATTCTAGCTTTTTCATCATAAATCTTTCATCTTTGAATAAACTCCTGTCTATTATGATGAAGTCCTTAGGACTATTTAGAATCAACAAAAGAGGATTTATCATTTAGTTCTTAAATATGTTTGTGACCAAATGATATGTTGTTATCAAGGATGACAATGTTTATGGAGTATAGATAGGTGTGTACCATATAAGTTGGTTGTCCTTTTAAACAAGGAGTGTGAAGACACTAGTATGGCATGCAGGCGAGATGTAGGGATACATCTGCACTGAATGTGTAACACCCCACATCAACTACTAAGCAAGGCTATAGTGGCTGAGTTGGGCTTAATTAGCATTTTATGCCATGGTTCACAAAGTACCATTAAACTCAGTCCAACTTCTTACAACCTGCTTTAAGAATGGTTTAATTTATATTCTCACTGATCAACTCAAGCTTTTTAGATAATTCTTGAATTATCCGAAAAACAAAACAAGGTGCTTTATATATCATATCAAGCTTGTTTATATAGTACTAACAAAACATATATAACATTCCTTCTAGGGAAACATTTTCAACACATATTACAAACTAAGCTGGTTCTCTCTCTCTCTCTCTCTCACTTTCACTCTAATTTATACAACTTATATAAATATACATAATCATCACCAAAGACCCATCTCTCAAAAGAAGAAGCTAACATGGCCAACCTTTGATAGTGAAAATGTTAATGGGTACACGCAAGATGCAAATACTATATTAGACTATGATCTTTTATGTCTGCAAAGAAAAAGAAAAGAAACACGAAATGAGACTTACGTCCTAGTGAGTAAATAAGCTAGCTAACAGTAGGAAGATAAGAAACTGATTCACTTGAGATCCATGTCTCACATACACATCAACTGCTAACAACATATTCAAGAAAACTTTTTCTTGCTGAATAAAAATGAAACCATGTAATCAGTTAATTAACTTAAAGTTGCTACATACCGTCAGCTGCACCTCAGCGCACCCCTACCAAGGGTAGTCAATACGACCAATACTATAGAATCAATCAAAATTATGGAGGTGTCAGCTCAATAAAATAAATAATTGAATACCATCAATTACACCGCAGCGCAACCCAACCAAGGGTAGTCGATACGGTCTTTATATTGTAAAGCCCCACATGGGCAAGTTTCACTATGGAGGTGCTAGCTAAATAGTCCTTTTCCATAAGCAATATCATAATTCACCACACAAGTTGATTACTCTTGTGGGTCACCTACTAAAAACCAATTCAATAACATGCTTTTTACTCAAAACTTGCCTTGCTATTCTCATGGAAATATATATACACACATTCCATACATATATATATATATAACATGTCAACCATGAAAATCACATCCATTACCAAAATTGCAATCACATAATCAATGCAACATAACATAAGTAAAGAACCATTCACTTTCAAAGCATATATCATTCGTAGTAAAATTTAGTAAAAGAAACACCATTATTAGATAGAAAATTTACTCACCTTATAATGATTATCCAACCATTCTAGAGCTTGATTCACCCAAAATACTTTTTGAGCCCTCTTCTTCTCCTATAAAATTCATAATCACTATCTAATATAAAATCCTCATGATATCTGAACATGCTTGTATATGCTTTGCTTTTATATGCTTATTCTTAATCGTACAAACTTTTGATTTGACTTGACTTTATTTGCCCTAGCTTAGGTTCAACAAGACTTTAACAAGACTTCAGTTTTTCCATTGTTTTCCCTCTTCATAATCTATTTTAAATTTAGTCAACATGAACTCAACTTACTTGCTGAATTATTTCGAGAGGAGTTTTATAATATAAAGTATATGGTACTATTTCTCTTCGTATTTAAACTTTAAATTCATAACTTGCTTTACCAGAATATCAAAGTTGAAAGAAATACAACCAAGGTTCCCTCTGAATTTAATTTAAGGATCAAAATCCTTACCTCAAATATGTTATGCACTGTTGTCTTCAAAAATAGTTTTCTTTTTCTCCTTGTAACCCTTCTTTCTCAAATCAGTTCCTACCTAAACCACCTTTACTAGGCTGAATTCTCTTTGATTTTTTACTAAGAGAAGCACTTCTTCCCGAGCTCTTTCCTCTCTAGCTTTTCTATTCTTGTTGAAGAACTAAAACACTTAACAAAGACAATCAATAGCTATGCTTTTGGGAGAGAATTATTTAAGAAAACCATTTGCTAGGTGTTTAATCCCCAAGAAGCCAGCAAGCAGCTTGCCTCCCAAAGTTATTTGTTTATATTAAAACATTGTCTAGCTAACCCTCTTTAAATTATTTTAAAATTTCCACTTGAAAACTCTCCATCGAAAACCTGCTCCTAGGTTTCTTCGTGATTGGGGTCGATACCTTTAAGTTATGTGTCGACACCCACACACAGGTCAACCCCTAGATTAACCCTTTTATTCAAAATAGGTCATCCCCCAAGTCGATGTTAGATATATGTGCCCTAGAAGCCAGAATTGGCTGACACTTGTAATACACTTCTAGGGGCAAAATTGTAATTTTGACTAAAATCAATAAATGGGTTATTTTCTATCACATATGTGTATTTAGTGTCTGTGATACATCCTTTGAGTTAATGGTAATGATAATTCATATTTTCAAGAGTTGAAAATTTAAGACATGAATAATCATTATTAACTCATAAATTGCTCCTGACCATAGGATCATCACGAGGATGGTGATTGATCCGGAAGATTGGTGTACAATCGCTTCTCTTTAGTAGATGAGTCTTGAGTCTACGGTGTGGAGACACCGGAGCGAGAGTACAGGTACTCGTTAGAGAACGAGGGCACTGAGCGTGACCACCTCGAGTAGTCATTAGGGAGTCTACCTTCTCGTCAATGACTGACTCGATGCTGCAGTAGTGTGTCTGGTTCTTTGACCTGAGATGCATCGGCAGTTCACCTTGAGGGTGTTATAGTTTGACTACACCATTACTCGGTCTCCTAGCCATATGGAACCCTGAGGTGTATGTTGGCTATGACATGTTCATTGTAGGAACTGGATTGCATCAAGATGGAATCTATCTACCTCGGTGGTAGAGGAGCAGCCCTATGATGATCATGAGAATCAAGTCCAGAAGTCCATGGCCATGGTAGAGTGAAATAATAGAAAGAGTTTCTATTTAGATTTTCACATTGGACTCGAATCGAATGATTACATCATATGACAGAGACTAGGGTTTGACGAGTTCACCTTAACCCTAATCTGATCGGGGCTCAAGATAGAAGAACTTAATCACACAGGTAGCTGCACCAAGAGGTTCGCATTCAGCTCTGATGGGTTGCCACCATATACTGCTAGGTGTCACTGGTGGATTTTGGGAGCAATTAGAATGATTTAGATGATCGATCATTCTAGCTGTTCGAATCAGAAGAGTTCTGATCCATCGAAAGGAGTTTCGATGATGTCGATGATAGAGATCATGACATATCCCATTACCATACAGAACTGAACCTAACTGGGTCACACAAACAAGGGTTTGAATCTGGTGATCATCAATTGAACTGATCTAGTTCAATTGATCTGAATGAGATTCAATTAGGTTCAAGGAAATCGTGCTAGCACTCGATTGAACCTAACGTTCTTCTTTTGCTATCATAAATAAGTTGTCCTGTCTGAGCCAAAGGAGTTTGTGCTCAATCAGAGGCCTTCATATGGTCTGACTGGAGGTTGTCCAAGTCAGAAAAGGTTGTCTTATTTTGTAAGACATTACCTGCCATTTTTGGTCACCTGCCATTTCTTGTTCTTTGACTTTGGTCAAAAGTCTACCTTTGACTGGTCAAAACGTTGACCATTGACACTTTGACTTTTGACCACATGTCATGCACCTATTGGAGAGCTGGTGGGGGCCTGTCCCCCTGCCAGAACCTGGCAAGGAGAAGGGCGCACGCCACCCTAGGCGCGTGCCCAAGTTGGAGGCGCCTAGGAGTCCTTGTTGGACAAGGACTCCATCTCCTTTTTGGATTCCAATTAGAGTTCTTCTAAGAACCAACTTTGACTGGTCTTAGGCACCCTCTAAGGAGGAATCCAGGGGTCTCTATTCCCACCAATCAGATTTAGATCTGATTTCACAAAGGGTTGTGATTGGTTGGGAGGAAGAGGAGTTGGATCACGCTTAGTCTATAAATAAGACCCTGCGCCCAACTCAGATTCTAATGCAATTCAATTGAGAAACCCCATGCCCCAAGGCTGCCTCTCCCCTCCTTCTCCATGCCATAGTCTCTTCTCCCCTTGCTCTCCACGTCCAAAAGGAGTTTTGGACCTTGGTTGGTGCGATTCAGATCAAAGAAAGGCGATCAAAAATAAGAAGGCTGCGCTGCTGCAAAGGACGACTGCTCATCTTCAAAAGAGTTTTGAAGATCCTCCAGATCAGATCCAGATCTGATTTTTGGAGGTGTGATAGAGAAGAAGAGGATCTCCAGATCCAACCTGAGTGGATACCGATAGAGGCCAGGCGCTTGCGTGGCTAAGATCCAGAACCTTCCGCTGCAAACAGGATCATCAACAGGGTAATAGGATTACCCAGATCAGGTAAATTAAATTTAATTTAATTTATCTTTTAATTTTATTTTATTAAAATAATAAGAATTAGATCTAAAACATATCAAGATCTAATTGGGATCAAGAGAAAAATTTTTGAAATATATCTCTTGATCTGATCAGATCTGAACGAACCTGGACCGGAAAATCAGGATTTCCCTTCAGTCGACCTCTTAGGAAAAAGTATCGACACCTATCAAGGGTAGGTCGACCCCTTCTTGTGCCGCCATAGATCTTCCTAAAATTGCCTTTCTATTTTTTTGAAATAGTGTCGACACCTCTTGGAAAAGTATCGACCCCTTTTCTTGGATTTCAAAAATTTTAGTTTCATATTCCCTTCTCAGCTCTACTTTCAAAAATTTTAGTTTCATATTTCCTTCTCAGCTCTATATTTTCTTCTCAGCTCTTCCTCCTTTATTTTACTCTCTATTAACTTTAAAATATAAATATAAATAAGAGAATATCCCCTACTAAAAATCAATAAAAATATCAAAAAAATTAAAATTCTTAAGAATAAAATACCTTGATTTGGGTTCTAGTTCAAATTTTCCAAAATCCAAAACTTTTAAGACCTTCTTGCTTCAGAATGAATAGATTAAATTATTCTCAAAACTTATTAAAAATTATTTTATAGCTCACCAACACTTAATGGTCAATTACTGCCAACTTTGATTTCAAAAAGATACATATCTTATATAGCCTCCCTTATAGATTGTAGTTTTTAGACTTAGAAAATTTTGAGGACTTACAATGATAGATAGTCATAATTTAAATTTAAATAACTTTAAAAAACTTTGATAAGGTAAAACTAATTCAAAGTAGTTTATAAATATAATTAAGTGGCTTAAATATATCATAAATAAGTTACTATACCATACATACATGAACACGAATCTTAAATCTATTATTTTGCTGGTTTGGGATATTACAGAACGTGACCAACTTTGAAGCTTTTCTGCTATCAAGAATTGCTCTGATGGAATATGAGCATAAGTATCCCTCCAACCTGAGATCACCATAGTGACTTTCAAGCAACTCACTATGCTTTGGTCCAGACTATCTGAATTACTAATTTAGTAATGAAAGATTTCTAGGTACAATCAAGTACTTAAGGAGTCAATGCATGAATCAAGATGGGATTGACCACTTCTAGATTCAAGAGCTACATTCAATAGTATTTCAATTTAGCAAAGCCTTGGCTAGGATAGTCCTAGTGAAGGGTTATAGGACTAATTGCTTTGAAACATAATTTGGATATATCCTCTAGGGTTGATAGTTAAATCCTACGTCATCCTATGCACAGAGGTCAAAAAAATGAATTATACGATAACCATATTCATGTAGGTTCTGAACATTGTGATTGCAGTATTTGATCTATCTAAACATCAGGTACCATTGTTAGATGGTCACTTCGATTAGTACAGAAAATTAGTTCCTGTGCTATCAGCTTAGGTTCAAACCTGCGGGGTCACACACACTAGAGGTTTCTACTCAATCTAATGGCTGATCTAGAAAAGTTTAATTAGTGAATTGTTAGATATGTGTGCCCTAGAAGTCAGAATTGGCTGACACTTGTAATACACTTCTAAGGGCAAAATTATAATTTTGACTATAAATAATAAAATAAATTATTTTCTATCACATAAGTGTATTTAGTGTCTACGATATATCCCTTGAGTTAATGGTAATGATAATTCATATTTTCAAGAGTTGAAAATTTAAGATATGAATTTTTATTTATTAACTCACAAAATGCTCCTGACCATATGATCATCATGAGGATCGTGATTGATCCGGAAGATTAGTGTACAATCACTTTTTTATAGTAGATGAGTCTTAAGTCTACGGTGTAGAGACACCAGAGTGAGAGTACAGGTACTCGTTAGAGAATGAGGGCACTGAGCGTGACCACCTCGAGTAGTCATAAGAAAGTCTACCTTCTCATCGATGACTGACTTGAAGCTGCAGTAGTGGTGTGTCTGGTTCTTTGACCTGAGGTGCATCGATAGTTCACCTTGAGGGTGTTATAGTTTGACTACACCATAACTCAATCTCTCTAGCCATTCGGAATCCTGAGGTGTATGTTGGCTATAGCATGTTCATTGTAGGAATTGGATTGCACCAAGATGGGAATCTATCTACCTCGGTGGATGAGGAGCAGCCCTATGATGATCATGAGAATCAAGTCCATAAGCCCATGGCCATGGTAGAGTGAAATAATAGAAAGAGTTTCTATTAAGGATTTTCACATTGGACTTGAATCGAATGATTAAATCATATGATAGAAATTAGGGTTTGACGAGTTCACCTTAACCCTAATCTGATCGGGGCTCAAGATAGAAGAACTTAATCACACAAGTAGCTGCACCAAGAGGTTCATTTTTAATTTTGATGGGTTGCCACCATATGCTGCTAGGTGTCACTGGTGGATTTTGGGAGCAATTAGAATGATTTAGATGATCGATCATTCTAAGTTGTCTGAATCAGAAGAGTTCTGATCCATCGAAAGGAGTTTCGATGATGTCGATGATAGAGATCATGACATATCCCATTACCATACAGAACTGAACCTAACTGGGTCACACAAACAAGGGTTTGATCTTGGATATCATCAATTGGACTATCCAGTTCAATTGATTTGAATAAGATTCAATTAGGTTCAAGAAAATCATGCTAGCACGTGATTGAACCTAACGTTCTCCTTTTTCTATCATAAAAGTTGTCTCGACTGAGCCAAATGAGTTTGTGCTCACTCAGGTACCTTTACCTGGTTTGACTAGAGCTTGTCCAAGTTAGAAAAGGGTTATCTTAATTTATGAGATAAATTTGAGACAACACCTACCATTTTCCATCACCTGCTAATTCTTGTACTTTGACTTAGTTAAATATTGACCTTTGACCCTTGGATATCTGCCCATGTGTCATGCACTTATTGGAGAGCAGATAAGGGCTTGTCCCCTCTTTGAAAATTGGAAAGAAGGAGGTGCACGCCTAGGATGGCGTGCGCCTATGGATAGGGATGCTGGAGTCCCATACGGATGGGACTCCAGGTTGCTTCTTGGTTTCTACTTAGGTGGCCCTTGGGTATCTACTTTGATCGATCTTAGGCACCATCTAAGAATGAACCTGTGGGTCTCTCATCTGATTAGATCAGGTAATGTCATCTCACCAATTAGATTTAGATCTGATTGTACAAAGCAACGTGATTGACCGGGGTGATGCAGCACTGCATGGCGTAGCAGAGTCTATAAAAAAACCCTGTCTGCGCCCACTTTTAAAGACTCCTCCTCTAAGCCACATCCCAAGGCTGCCCCTCTCCCTTCTCCATGCTACCATCTGGCTCTCTCCTTCCTCTCCATGCCCAAGGAAGTTGGGCCTTCAGATTAGTGCGAGTCAGGCAAGAAAAGGCTGATGAAAAAGGAAGAAGGCAGCACTGCTACAGAGATGATGGGTGATCTTCAGAAGAAGTTTTGAAAATTCTCCAAATTAGATCTAGATCTAATTTTTAAAAAAAAGAAAGAAAAGGAGAAGATCTCTAGATTTAGCCTAAGTGGATACCGATAGAGATCAGGTGCTTGCATGGCTAGATCCAGAACCTCAGGGATTCGACACGATCATCATCGGGTAATCAGATTACCCAGAATCAAGGTAAATTAATTTAGAATTAATTTAATTTTATATTTTTATTTATCAGATCATAAAATTAGATCTAAAAAGTGTCAGATCTGATTAGGATCTAAGAGGTGATTTTTGAAATATGCCTCTCGATCCAATCGGATCTGAATGAACCTGATCTAGGGAAATCAAGATTTTCCTTCAATTGGTATCAGAGCCAGGTTCTTATAAAATTTATTTAGATCTAATTTAATCTAATTAATTAGTAATTTCAAATATCAAATAAGATATAATTAGATCTAAAATCAAAAAAATAAAAAATTAAAATTAATTAATCAAGATCTAATATGTATGAGATACATAACTAGACTAGGTATAGAATTGTTATATGTGTAGTCTAGTATAATCATATTTTTTATTTGATTAAATATAATTTTTAGATCTATTTATTTTTTATTTTTTGATATTATAAATATTATAATCATATCTAAAAATAAAAAATAAATTTAATTTAATTTGTTCATATGAGATATGATAGTTGCATGTTTAGACAATTTATAGAATAATTCTGCAAATAGGTCTAGATTAAATTTTATTTGATAAGATCAAATTTAAATTTAATTTTTTTTAGATGATTATGAGATAATTTAGATCTGAAAAATATTCATGCATGATATATGTGATATATACAAAATATGTTTTAATTAGATCTATTTTTTTATATATGAGATATATGCTTAGATCTAATTAGTTTTTGTAGATTAGTTGTATTTCTGATTAAGGCGTTTCCGTTGGTCGTCCGATCATAAGAACAAAGTAGGGCTTAAAGACCCTCTCCTCCCATTCGATGGGGTGTTCTTATGATGTGTAGGGGTGCTGCACGTTCATCCTTAATCAAAAATTGAAAACTTACTTTCTACAAAACCATAGATTTTTAAATCCTAGGATCTTATTTACATGTTTTATTTTTGAACCCTAAACTTAATTAAGAATTAAGATTATGAAACATATTAGGTCTAAAATTAAGAATTTTCAGATCTAAGACATGTTCATAAAATTGGGTTCGGGCTTGGGTAGCTCAATTAGGTCTAGCGGTTGATCAAATCGAATCAAGAGTTGGTTTGATGGGATCAACAATACTTAAATTGATCAGCCTAATAGGATTAAGTCTGGGTCAAGATCGAGTCACATAAGTGATCGATCAAGCTAAGACCTAATTAGGCTCAGTGGTTAGAGTCTGGATTGTAGGCTAACCCGATTAATTCTGGCTCAATAATTTGGTGTCTAAGGTAAGTTTGGCAGATACGATCGACTGATTTTTAATTGGGAGCTACTCGACTCGAATGCGTTCTTGTCGAGTTAATGGCATATCCCTTCCACCGGTCTCACTTACCTGGCCATATTTGTTGACTCAGTTCTGATCTGAGGTGGTCAATAATCCGAGCTAACCCATGCCACTAGGTTAGTCATAATTGTTATGACTATGTCAAGTCTAGTTTAATGAGACCTAAATCAATTCTTCCCTAAGAAAAGATTAAGTCTAAGGTCTTCCACCATTGTAGATGTGCGGGCCTTCCGGGGTTGATTGTTCTCGACTGGATTACAGTGGCTCAGTTGCACCGAAAAGATGCAACCATGTCTATTAGGCATTGGATGCTATGGGCTGGAGGATGAGTTGGGCTCAATATTCTGGATACGATGAGAGACTCAATTAGGAATCCAATCTATGCAAATGGTGGGTCTGACTTAACTAAGGAGTGGATCAATATTTCTGGATATGGTGAGATTCATGAATTAGAGACCAAGTTTGGGTGCACCATGATTAGAGAATCATTGAACAAGAGTTGTTCACTCATTGGCTAACCCATCACCAATAACTGTTAGGTGAGGTGATGAGTCAGTTGGTGAGACCGCACCACCCACTAGAAATCATTAATCATGGAGATTTTTGCATCTCTACAGAGGAGTGTAGGGATCCAAGAAAATAGTGGAAGCTAATTTATTTAAAAATAAAATTTTTAAATAAATTGGTTAAGTCTAATTACAGTATCTAACTAGAAACTTTGACTCTCTATAGAAAAATGTCTGCATCCAATCCCACTTAGCACGAATCCTGGACACCCATAGACTGACGACCAAATTATAAGGATTGGCTTCAGAACTTCAAAATTATTTGGGTTTCGAGAAGTTAACTCATGTATTGGACCAGGACCCTCCCACTTACCAGCCGTCCATCTGCTGAACAGAGAGCATCTCTGGAAAAATGGATAACGAAGATAATAAGGCCAGATATACATGTTGGGCTCGATGTCTGATGAGCTCAGTGCCAACATGAAGATATCAGGGAACTGCTCGCCAAATGTTGGCTCACCTGCAGGAGATGTTTGGTGAACAGAGTCGCGCAGCCAAGTATCAAGTCACTAAAATGACTGTTTTAAGGCTAAGATGCGTGATGGGCAGTCAGTCCAAGATCACTTATCTGATGAATGATCAAGGACATGGAAGAGCTTGAGAAGCTCGGTGTGAAGTTGGACTTGGATCTGCAGAATGATATAATTCTACAATCCTTGACTGATGCATATGGGCAATTCATCATGAACTACCACATGCATAAACTTCAAAATTCCTTGGCCGAATTAATGAACATGCTGGTTACCGCTGAGCTTTCTATGAAAGGTTCTAAAGGCTCAGTTCTTGCTATGGAACGGACTTCTTCCAAAGAAAGTCTTTTGGAAAGAAAAAGAAGTCTGTGAAAAAGCAGAAGGTGGAAGGAGGAAAGAAGAAAAAGGCAGAGCTGAAGAAAAAGGCCGACTGTCAAAGGAAAGTATTTCCATTGCAACAATGACGGCCACTGAAAGCAGAACTGCCCTACTTACCTGGCCACCCTAAGAACAAGAAGAAGGTCCTTCTGGAGGTATGCTCGTTATTGAGTCTAACCTTACGATTTCTTCTGCATCCAGTTGGGTGCTTGACTCTGGTTCTAGTGCTCATCACTTCTATGCAGGGTCTTGAGGATAGCAGGAGGCTGAGGGATGGAGAGATGATCCTATGCATCAAAATGGAGCAAGAGTTGCTACAGTGGCCGTGGGAAACATACCCTCTTCGATTACCATCTGGTTTAGACTTAGTATTTGAAAAACTGTTATTTGTGCCTGCAGCCGCAGGAATTTGATTTCTGTTCATTTAAGGATGTATCACCTTCTTTAAGGACCATTGTAACATTATGAAAGAAATAAAATTGCAAATGGTTTCCTTATTAAAGTCTTTATCAGCTACATATTGATGTACTGTTCTAACTATCGAGCAAACGTGAATGCCAAACGACCTAGGGATAGTCCAAACGACAGATATCTATGGCACCTGAGATTAGGTCATATAGCAGAAGATAGGATCAACAAATTGGAGAAAAATGGGCTATTGAGTCCATTGACTTTCGAGTCATATCCAACTTATGAATCTTGTCTTCAAGGCAAAATGACTAAACTCCCTTTTGTAGGACATGGGGAAAGGGCCACAGATCTCCTTGCCCTAGTACATACTGATGTGTGCGGCCCATTTGATGTGCTGGCTAGAGGCAATTTTGTCTACTTCATTATCTTTATCGATGATCTGTCTAGGTATGGGTATGTGTATCTTATGAGACACAAGTCTGAAGCTTTTGAAAAGTTCAAAGAATTCAGACATGAAGTAGAAAAATAAATTGGAAAAACCCATTAAGGTTCTTCGATCAGATCGAGGAGGTGAATACCTTAGTCGAGAATTCCTAGACTATCTCAAGAAAAATGGCATAGTCTCTCAATGGACTCCACCAGGAACACCTCAACTCAACGGGATTTCAGAACGGAGAAATCGGACTCTATTGGATATGGTCCGATCCATGATGAGCTTCACAGACCTTCCTGATTTTCTTTGGGGATACTCATTGTTAACTTCAATTTATCTACTGAATAGGGTTTCCTCTAAAACCATTCCTACCACACCGTATGAGATATGGCATGCTAAGAAATCAAGTCTGAGTCATCTCAGAATTTGGGGTTGTCCGGCTCATGTCAAAAGACAACAAGCGGACAAGTTAGAGTTTAGGTCCTTTAGAGCTCGATTCATAGGATATCCTAAAGAGTCATTAGGATACTATTTCTACATTCCAGAAGACCACAATGTGATTGTGAGTCGACATGCCATCTTTCTTGAAAAATAGTTTATTCAAGATAGCGGCATTGGAAAGCAGATTAAGCTTGATGAGAAAGTCTCACAAGTACAACGAGCTAAGGACCAATTGGAACCAAATCAGGTTGAGCCAATAAGAACACTACCTCCTCCACCTCGTAGATCGAAAAGAGTTTTCCATCCCCCTGAAAGATACTTAGGTATTATTTCAGAGGAATAGAGAAAATGTTCCTCGTAGGTAATGGTGCTCATGGTGATGATCCCAAAACCTACAACGAGGCGATATCAGATATCGACTCCGAGAAATGGCTAGAGGCAATGCAGTCAGAAATTGACTCGATGCACTCAAACCAAGTTTGGACCTTGGTAGATCCACCAGAAGGTATAGTACCTATTGGGTGTAAATGGATCTTCAAGAGAAAGATTGGTGCAGATGGAAATGTGGAGACATTCAAGGCTAGACTAGTGGCAAAAGGTTATAGTCAACGCGAAGGCATTGACTATCAGGATACCTTTTTCCAGTGGCTATGCTAAAATCCATCCGCACATTGCTTGCCGTTGCAGCCTATTTCGATTATGAAATATGGCAAATGGACGTGAAAATGGCATTCTTAAATGGATATCTTGAGGAAGATATCTATATGGAACAGCCGCTAGGTTTCACATCCAGTGATACTGATCACAAGGTTTGCAAGCTGCAAAGGTCCATATATGGACTTAAGCAAGCATCTCGGAGCTGGAACACTCGTTTCAATGATGTGATCAAAAAGTTTGGTTTCATCAAAAATGAAGAGGAACCATGTGTTTTCAAAAAGGTCAGTGGGAGCGCTGTTGTCTTCCTCGTATTGTACGTGGATGACATCCTCCTTATTGGGAATGATATTCCCATGTTGACGATAGTCAAAATATGGTTGTCCAAGGAATTCTCCATGAAAGACCTAGGTGAAGCATCCTTTATTCTAGGAATTAAGGTCTATAGGGATAGACCGAATAGGATGCTAGGACTTTCACAGAAGATGTACATAGAGGAAAGTACTAAAGAGGTTTAGTATGGAAAACTCTAAGAGGAGATTAATACCCTTCAGACATGGTATTCATCTTTCCAAGAAGATGTGCCCTAACACACCTGAGGAAATAGAATGCATGAGCAAGATCCCTTATGCTTCTGCAATAGGGAGCCTCATGTATGCCATGCTATGTACATGACCTGATATAGCCCATGCTGTGAGTGTCACAAGCAGATATCAGTCAAATCCAGGTGAAGAACACTGGACTTCTGTGAAATGTATCCTTAAGTACTTAAGAAGAACTAAGGATATGATGTTGGTCTTTGGTAACGGAGAACTCCAAGTCCAGGGATACACAGACTCGGATTTTATGTCCGATATAGATGATCGAAAGTCGACATCTGGGAGTCTGTTTGTGTGCAATGGTGGTGCTATCAGTTGAAAGAGTTCCAAGCAAACCGTGATAGCAGATTCCACCATGGAAGCAGAATATATCGCTGCATCAGAGGCTGCGAAGGAAGCATTTTGGTACAAGAAGTTTGCTGCATAGAAATCGGAGTAATGCCATCAGATGCCATTCCTCTATACTGCGACAATAATGGTGCCATAGCCCTTGCTAAGGAGCCAAGGTCTCACTAGAAATCCAAGGACATTGAGCGGCGATACCACCTCATCCACGATTACCTCGAGAAGGGTTACGTCGAGGTCAAGAGAGTCGACTCCACAGACAATGTGGCAGACCCACTTACAAAGCCATTGGGCCAGCAGAAGATCGAAGCCCACCTTGAGAAGATGGAACTTAGACTTATAGCCAATTGGCTTTAGGATAAGTGGAGATTGTTAGATATATGTGCCCT
>QRFJ01004966.1:0-83582 GCA_006176705.1 Cocos nucifera | reverse complement strand
ATTCAAAATTAGTTTAATTTTATTTTCTTATTTATCAGATCATAAAATCAAATTTGAAAAGTGTCAGATCTGATTAGGGTCTAAGAGGTGATTTTTGAAATATGCTACTCGATCCAATCAGATTTGAACGAACCTGACCCCGAGAAATCAGGATTTTCCTTCATGAATTTGAGCACTAATTAACTCAATTAGATTGAGTAATTATTTTTGGATCAAGATCAATTGAATTGGATTTATTTGGATTTGACCCGATTAGATTATAAGATGATCTGATTATTAGATATGTGTGCTCTAGAAGCCAGATTGGCTGATACTTGTAATATACTTCTAAGGATAAAATTATAATTTTAACTATAAATAATTAAATAAATTATTTTCTATCATAGTGTGTATTTGAAAGTGTCTGTGATACATCACTTGAGTTAATGGTAATGATAGTTCATATTTTCAAGAGTTGAAAATTTAAGACATGAATTTTCATTATTAACTCATAAAATACTTACGACCATAGGATCATCATGAGGATGGTGATTGATCTGACAGGTTGGTGTATAATCATTTTTTTTGGATAGATGAGTCTTGAATCTATGGTGTAGAGACACTGGAGCGAAAGTACAGATACTCAATAGAGAAAGAGGGCACTGAGCATGACCACCTCTAGCAGTCATAAGAAAGTCTACCTTCTCGTTGATGACTGGCTTGAAGCTGCAGTGGTGTATCTAGGTCTTCGACCTGAGGTGCATCGACAGTTCACCTTGAGGGTGTTATAGTTTGACTATACCATAACTCGATCTCCTAGCCATTCGAAATCCTGAGGTATATGTTGGCTATAGCATGTTCATTGTAGGAATTGGATTGTACCAATAGAAAATCTATCTACCTCGGTAGATGACAAGCAGCCTGATGATGATCATGAGAATCAAGTCCATAAGCCCATGGCCATGGCAGAGTGAAATAATAGAAAGAGTTTCTATTAGGATTTTCATATTGGACTTGAATCAAATGATTAATTCATATGACAAAAATTAGGATTTGACGAGATCACCTTAACCCTAATCCGATCGGATCTTAAGATAGAGAAACTTAATCACACAAGTAACTGCACTGAGAGGTTTGCTTTCAGTTCTGATGGGTTGCCACCATATGATGCTAGGTGTTACTGATGGATTTTGGGAGCAATTAGAATGATTTGGATGATCGATCATACTAGTTGTCTGAATCAAAAAAGTTCTGATCCATTGGAAGGTGTTTCAATGATGTCGATGATATAGATTGCAACATATCCTATTACCATATGGAATTGAACCTAACTGGATCACACAAATAAAGATTGAAATCTAGATGTCATCAATTGAACTAATCCAGTTCAATTGATTTGAATAAGATTCAATTAGGTTCAAGAAAATCGTGCTAGCACATGATTGAGCCTAATGTTCTTCTTAAATAATCATTAAAGCTTATCTCAACTAAGCCAAATATGTTTGGACTCACTCAAGAATCTTTACTTGGTCTGACTAGAGCTTGTTCAGATTAAAAAAGGATCGTTTTAATTTATGAGATAAATTTAAAATAATACCTGCCATTTTTAGTTACCTACTAATTCCTATTTTCGGATATTAGTTAGATGTTGACCTTGGATACTTAGACATCTGCCCATATGTCATGCATCCATAGGAGAGTACCTTGGGACTTGTCCCCCTACTAAAAAGTAGATAGAAAGGGGGTGCACGCCTAGGGAGGCGTGCACCCCATGAGGATAAAAGATGGAGTCCCATATAGATGGGACTCGAGGTTGCTTTAGGGGATTAAACTGTGTGGCGCCAAGAAGTCTTGTTTGATCCAGTTTTGATGCCACCTAAGAAGGGTTTTGAGGGTCTCTCATCTAATTGGATCAGATGATGTCATCTCATCAACCAGATTTAGATTTGATTGTACAAAGGACCATGATTGGTCGGGATGATGTGGCACTGCATGGCGCAGCAGCATCTATATAAACCCTATCTATGCCTAGAATTTAATGCTTCTACCTTTAGCCCATGCCACATAGCCTCTCTTCCTCCTTCTCCATGCCACCCTCTAGTCTTCTCTCTCCTCTCCATGCCCAAGGGCTTTTGGGCATAAACAAGGTGCGATCCAAGCAAATGAAAGGTGCCAGAAAAGGAAGAAGGCAGCACTACTGCAAGAGACAACGACTGTTCTTCAAAATTAGTTTTTGAAGATCTTCAAGATCAGATCTAGATCTAATTTTTGGAGAATTAATTGAAAAAGTGAAGATCATCAAATCCTATCCGAGTGGATACTAGTAAAGGCCAGGCGCTTGCATGGCTACATCTAGAATCTTAGGCAAATATCGAGATCATCACAAGATAATTGGATTATCCAAAATAAAGATATAATTAAATTATATTTAATTTTTATTTTTATTACTAGATTAATAAGATTAGATTTGAGGAGTCTTAGATCTGATTAGGATCTTAGAGAAAAAGTTTTTAAAATATTTTTTCTGATCTAATCAGATCTGAATGAACTTGACCCAAAAATAGATTTTTCCCTTCACTAATCGTCAAGGAGGTCTAATCTCTAATTTGATTAGGGATTTGGCTTGATTAATTCCTAATTTGATTAAATTTAACTAAGGCTAATTAAGTCTAAATAAGTTAGGTTTAATCTAGTCTAATTGGATCTAACCAATTTGGATTGGATTGGTTCAATTGGATGATAAACAATAGACTAGTTCGACTAGTCTTTCCATGCGCCACATCACCATTTGTTTTGCACCATACTATCTCCACGAGAAAGAGGTTTCTCATGAATATTTTTTCCACACAAGGGAGGGTGTGCATTCTCCCTTCTCATGCACCATATGGATTAGGTTCAATCTGGTTACAAGTTCAATTCAAATAGGATTTGAGTTTGAATGGGTAACCACTTGATCTAAACTTATCCCTCATGCCTCTCTTTGTTTATGCGATCTATATAATGTTTGATTTTATGGGCATGCAGAATATAGAGAACCTAATGAAGAGAGGAGAGAGCAATGGAGAGAAGAGAAAGTCTCTTCTCTGTGTGCGTGAGAAAAACTAGAAAAGAAAGAGTTCTAGGCGCAAGGGTATTTGGGTGAGTTTATACCCTAGAATCTATCTAGGGTTTGGGTTTTAGATCTATGAGGAATGAGGGTTGTGAGTACATAGATCTTGGTGAAAACCTCTGCTAAATCTCTTCTACATTCATTGGGATCCAGAGCATCCAAAGACCTAGTGAAGAAGATCGAAAGAGTTTGATTTGCATCAGCCTACAAAAATATCTACACGAGCTAGCACTTGGGTGGAGTTGATCGAGATTGGGGCCTCATGTGGATTACCCGTGGAGGCTAGATGCATGTGTGGCTACATCATGGTGATCAGATCTACACCGAGAAGATCAGATTGCAGAGTTCATCTACCCGTGAAAAGGTAACGTGTTCTGAACACGTAGAATAGTAAAAATAGTTTTACTATAGTTGCTATTTTTATTTTCAGATATGCATACATATATGATACACTAGATCTTATAGCATGTAGAGTTTTTAGATTAGATCTATAGCTCTTATTATTAATATGATTAATAATTTCTCCACTGCATATGTTTTTTGAAAAAAGTTTTCAAAAGTAGAGCTGAAATCTTGTGTGCTCTCCTTCAAAACTTGCATATGCATAAACTGCAATGTACTTTGGCTCAACTTATGAACATGCTGGTTACTACTGAGCATTTTATAAGGGCTTAGTTCTTGCTGTGGAGCGAACTTCCTCCAAAAAAAAGTCTTTTGAAAAGAAGAAGAAGAAGTCTGTGAAGAAGTAGAAGGTAGAAGGTGGGAAGAAGAAGAAGGAAGAATCAAAGAAGAAGGCCGCTGACAAAAAAAAGTATTTCTATTGCAACACCGATAGCTATTGAAAGCGGAACTATCCTTTATACCTAGCCAGCTTGAAGAACAAGGAGGGAGGTCCTTCTAGAGGTATGCTCATAATTAAGTCCAACCTTATGGTTTCTTCTACATCTAGTTGGGTGCTTGACTCTAGTTCTAGTGCTCATTTGTGCACTTCCATGTAGGATCTTGGGAAAAGTAGGAGGCTGAGAGATGGAGAGATGATCCTACGAATCGAAAATGGAGCAAGAGTTACTGCTATGATCATAGAAATCTATCCTCTGTGATTACTATCAGAATTAGCTTTAGTACTTAGAAACTATTATTTTGTGCCTGCAGCAAATAGGAATTTGATTTCTATTTCTTATTTAGCAAAAGAAGATTATGTAATTAGCTTTCTTAAGGACCACTATACTACTCTTTTTGAAAGAAATAAAATTACAAGTAGTTTCTTAATTAACGATCTCTATCAGTTACATATTGATGTTTCTATTTTTAATATTGAGCAAAATGTGAATGTGTTGCCTAGAGATAGTGACCCAAGAGGAGGGATGAATTGGATTCTTATAAAAATTTTAGCCAAATTTATTTTCTAAATAAGAAGTGCTTTAATTTGTCCTATCTTAAGTGATTGTGGAATGTGAGCAATAGTATAGCAGTAGAATTAAGATGGCAAAACCAAAGTATAAAAGTGATAGAAGAATTAAAAGCATGCAAGTATGCAAAGAGATAGAAAAAAAAGAGGCACAACACAAAATTACCATAATTTGTAGTGGTTCGATTCAATCCACACCTATAATGTCCTATTTCAGGCTTGGATGGATCTAATCTCTAAGTTTCTTTCTCTGAAAGAAACTTGTAAAGAAATCAAAATTACAAATAAAAATTTTAGCATAAAATAAAAAGTAGAATTTAAGCTCTTCAAATCTCAAAGAAGAAGCCAATGATTTTCTCGATTGAAGCCTGGCTTTTCTTCAATTTATACTTGAGAGGATATAGAAGATGTTGGAGAAGATATCTTTGAGAGCTCGCTAAAATTTGTACACAACTTTTTTCTCTTTATTCTTTTCTTTGGATTTTTAATATTCCATACCAAAACTGAAGGATTTTCTCTTTAAATCTCTTAATCTTGCTTTTTAATTAATTCTCCACCTTTAAATATCCTTGGAGATAGTTCGAGAGAGAGTTCCAACCATTGGAAGCTCTAAAATAACTGTTGGAGTGGAGAAATAGCTATTGGAAGGGCTGTAGAAAAATCTCATTGAAAGCTGTCACGTATTTGGAGAGCTATCAATTTTTCTGCGAGAGCTCTCAAGAATTTTCAAGCAGTCTCGATTTCATAATGAGTGCTCTCAAGAATTTTCAAGAGCTCTTGATCTCAGAAAACAAAAATGAGATTTTTGTTTCCTGAAACGAAGAGATCTCACCCAATTTTGGAGAGGACTCGAGCCTATACTAGGGCAATGTGCAGGTAGGCCAAACAGCTTGGAGAAGCCTCCAAATTTTTAGGAGAAGTCTTCAAATTTTCAGAAAAGGTCTCTAAATTTTTAGGAGATGTCTCCAAAATTTCTGGCTTCATTTTTTTTCAAAATTTGACCTTCCAAACTTGAATTTTTTTGGCCCCAAACACTTCTAAACATAATTGCTTTCTTTAATTTTATTTTCTCTTCTTTCAATCATACTTTCTTCATACTAAGCCATCCAAATATGTGTGAATTATTTTTTTAAGCATTTTGGCATGGCATCTTGAGAGGATTTGTTCTTGAGATAAATTATTTATTTTAGATACTTGAAAAATTCTGCACCCATTCTTAAGATATATAATTAGATACATAGTATACTCAAAGTTTGGCAATCATTAAAATTAATCATTGGATCAATAATCTCCTTTTTGATGATGGCAAAATTTTAAGTATATGCTAAAAAAACTAATGTGAATCAAGACAAGAACAGTGAATTAAACTTTATGAGAGAATTCTTAATAAGCCTTTAACTTATTGCACATCATTTGTATATACATATTTCATATACTCAACATACTTTTTTCTTTTTTTGATAATATCAAAATGCTCACGAGAAGAAACAAGAAGTCATCAAAATCAACATCAAAGCATTAAATTGAGAGATGTATTAAATTCATGAAATCAATTTAAATGAATCATCTTCCTTTTAGAAATTTATCCTTTAACTTAAAATAAGTTTTAAATATTAATTTTAATTTTAAAAATTAGCTTGAATTTAAATATCATATACTCTTTTCCTTTTTGAATGTATATAATCTTTTACTCAAATTTTCAAATATACACTTTTAAGCTTTAAGAGGAATAAAATTTTTCAAAAGATTTGAATATGAAATCAAGCATAGTATATACTTTCATATTCAATCTTTTTTTCTTAAAAAAAATTAGTCAATTAAGTTCAAGAAAGATATGTATCGAGAATGTATCGAGCAAAGTAAAATAAAATAGATAGTATCAAAGCAAATGATAGTTATATTTTAAATTTATTATTTTAAGTAAAAATTACTTTAATATAAATAATTCATAAGAATTTTGTAATACATATAAGAGATTTAGAATCAAATTCAAATTTTTTAAATAAATTTTAAATTTAAGTTTAAAAATTTATTTTTTGGAGTAAAAATATGTTTCAAATTTAATTTCACACCAAATAGTTATAAAAAATGATATGATAATGAAATCAAGTATATCAAATTAAATAAATGCATGAATGCTCAATTTAAAAAGATCATAGAGTAATTGATTAAGAATTTAAGCTCAAAATTTATTTATCTCAAAATAAACTAAATAAATCATGATAAAAGGCATTTCACTTCTTATTTTGGAGATACTAAGAAATCATTTTTCTTTAATATTTCAATAACATTATCTTTCCCTATTTTTCATAATTATAGCTAGATTATTTCATGTTTCAACTTTTCTCCACTTTTTTCTTTCAAATCAAGCATATTTAACATGAATTTAACTATAAAATTTAATTTTTTTAAATTTAAAAAATATTTTAATTTCAAAGATCTTTTCAATTAATTAATCATTTCTTTTTTAATTTTTTTCTCCTTACATCAATAAATAAAACTATTTTAAAATTAAATAAAATTCAAAAGCATGAGCATTAATTGAGTGAACTAAGTATTAATTAATCTAAATATCAATCAAACAAAATATTCACTCAAAAAAACATTGAATTTTTAAAAATTTAATTTTTATTAAATTTAAAAATATTTATAAAATAATGTATACAATAAGAACAAATATTAAGAGGATCAAAAAAGTATGACACGAACATCTATTAAAAAGATTTTTTGTTTAAATTTAGATCTTCCTTGTCATAAGAAATATCACTCAATTAAGTATAAAAAATATATAAAATTTTTTGAATTTATTTTAAATAATATCATATTAAGAGTATATCAATGTAAAATAGATTTAAAACATCATATTTATTTTTTTATCCAAAAAGAATATAGCAAAATGCAAGGCAAGAATGATACCAATGATACGAAGAGTGAAAATTTTCTTAGAAAGAAATTTCTTGATACAAATTAAATTAAAATTTAGATCAATCATGATTTTCTTAATAGTTTAATACCATTTAAAGATTAATTTGCAAATTCAGGTTGATACCAACAAATTTAGTTTTGAATTGATAAAGATAAATTGATTCAAATAAATCAATTTGAATTAATATTAGCAAATCAGTCAAGGTACACCATAAAGAGATTTTAAGTTATTCTTCAAAATATCATCACTTTCTTTTCTTAAGAAATACCAAGCAATTATAGTTTCAAAAAAGGTATGAATTTTTGAATTTATCTCAAATGATATTATATCGAAAGATATAGCTGTGCAAAACCAGATTTGAATCAAAGATATTTTTCTCTTTTTGCTAAAAGGTAAATCAATCAAATATATGGCAATTAGTAAGCTATTTGATACTAATTACTTAAAACTGAAGTCCTTATTAAATATTTAGCTTTAAGGATAAATGATAACTTTATTGAAATATCTTGATTGATATCAACTTTTAAAGTTTCAAGAAAACTATTTTTTTAATTTAATTTTCAAACTCAATCAATTGGAATAAAGTATGAATGTTCACTAAAAAATTTCCTTTTAAGAAAAAATAGTCAAATCGATGATCAAGAAAGATGTTCAAATAAATTTAGGGGATCAAAAAGTAATCTATTGGAGGTATGAAAATCAAACAAATCTAGTTTGATCAAATCAAGAAGAATCTAGATAATGGTTTTACGGGATTTGGTTCAACTAGAAAATTTCAAATCCTTAAGATAAAACTAAGATGCAATTTGACTGCTTGTCATTTAGAGCATTAAATAATAATTTAAAATCAATCTACCTAAAGATTAGAATAGTGGTGAGTCGGATGTCGATTTTCTCGAGAATTGAAGGCTAAGTTATGTAAAATATATTAAAAAATAGAATTAATTTATTAAGTAAAAATTTAAATGAATAAATTAAAAAGAGTTAATTTAAATTTAAGTAAAATAAAATAAAAAAATAAATAAAATTTAATTAGGGTTTAAGAGTCAATTAAAAGTATTCTGGAATTTTGAATCCATCTCTAACAGGGTTGTGGTAATTTCTTTTAATGCAAGAGTTTAATATTTTTAAGAATTTAGTAATGATTATAACCTATTTTCTTTGGGCATGAATCATATCTCCCAACCATGATCTATCTCAATAGAATCATAAATTATTCAATACTTTAATTCTTAAAAATTGATAACATGGCTTTTTACTGATTCTCTCTAACATAAACTATTAAATTGAGTATGGATTGTATCTTTTGATCACAATCCATCTCCATAAACATAGCCTATTTAAATATCAATCAATAAAATGTATGTTAAAATCTCATGCATGGAGAATAGAATTTAGGATTGGATAGGAGAATAAATTATTCATTACATAAAAAAACAAAAATAAAGAAAAAAAATTATGATGCATACTAGAAGACTTCATCTACATCCTAGAATCTGATCTTTAGTTGTACATAGTTGATGATTTGCTCCCTGGCATCTTCTGATCTCCCAGAGTAAATAAATAAAAAAGAAAAAGAAAAGAAAATAAAAAAATGAAGAAAGAGGAAGAGAGGAGAAGAGAAGCGAGAGAGAACGAGGTTTTGAGGAGGGCTTGGAAGGCCCTGCCAGCTCTCTTTGCTTTTGGGGTGAACATTGCTTATATGGAGGAGAAAATCAGGAGTTTTTGGCTCCTTATTGGAGTTTAATCCGAGTTTGGCTTGAATTATTTGAGCCTATTAAATTCTAGCCATCCATTCTAGATCAAACAGCTTAAAATCAACTCAAAAACCATCGCAAATCCTGTTGGATATGCTCCTGGCCATCTGATCAAAGTCTAGATTGATTTCGCCCATTGGATCATGCACTGATGAAGCCTGGAGTCCTTATCAAAATCGAATTTGGTGTCAGCCGTCGGATGTCGATTGCATGCGATGAGAGCCATCAGATGGTGCAAATGGATCGATTGCTGCAAAGACCGTGACGAATCTGAACACCATGTGGGAGAAATTGATGAAAATAGCCCTGTACGTCATGATGAAAATGCGGTAGACCCTTTAAGGGTCTACGCTCGCCACGTGTCGTGCGCCGACTGGCCGAACCTACTGAGCTGGCCGGTCTACACCTATTCGATGGAGTCGGTTGGTCCACCATGCACCGATCTTACTTTTTTTTATTTTTCTTTTATTTTAACTTCAGGCTTCATAATTTTTTTCATTTTTGCTTTGATTTTAGTGAAATTTATTACGTTGAAATCCATAAATCAAGCTCTTTATATTGATAGACTTCTTTCATATAAAACACTAATAACAGTATTAATTTCTTTTAAATAAATATTAATTAATATATAATTTAATATTTTTATTTATTAAATTATGATAATTATCACACCTTCCAACTTGAGTTTTACTCATCCTCGAGTGAAGAAAAGAAAAATTAGAAGTATGTACCGATTTGATAAAATATGAAAGTTTCTTCAAGTCATCCTAAAGTTAGTTGATACTTGGTTAGAATTTAAGAAATATGTCATCAAATTATTAATTCTATCCTAATACAGTGGTTAAGTGAAGAACATAAAATTTAAGAGCTTTTCTTTGAGCAATTTCCCTTCTTTATTCTTTAAATCCTCTTTCTTTAGTATGGACTAGAGGCTTTTTTTTTTTTTTTATAGCTAGTGCAATGTTTTAACCCCTTAAACTTTCTATTTGACCTTTGTAGCGAGCTTTGGATTAATGACTCCAAAACCAACTGGCTTTAGAGCACTAGATGTAAAACACCCCATGGGCTTACTGACTCGAGTAAAAAAAGTGTGAGGATTTGTGGTGCTTCCAAGCCTTGGGAGGCCACGGGAAGAGTCAGGGTGTTGGCTTCGAGGATTTCAGATGCTTGGTTGGTGCTTCGAAAACCTAGGACACAAGATGAAGCAAGGAACCAAAGTCGGAGAATCAAGACTGCAGAAAGGAGATTTTCTATAAGTTAGCCAGCTTAGTCCAAAATTGGATCGACTAAATCTTAGAGCATAGGTAAAATAAAGAGCTGCACATTCGAGACTGCTGGCACGGCATAGAACTGGGCCAGCTCAGTTTTAGATTGAGCCAACCTAGTGGAACTTAGCTGGCTCAAGGCTGAGACTGAGCCGACTTAATATGCAGGTAGAGTTACATGAGGGTCTATTTTAGGCTAGGATTTGGGTTGATCATAAGGGTCTTAAGGCCTGGTTTGAGAGGTCTTAAGGTGGCTAATTCATGTATGGATTGAATCTAGATCCAAAGGATGAGAGCATGGGAGACATGGATGTATATGGGCTCGGTGAGTGCTTTAATGTATTGGGTTAGCCAGAAAAATTTTTGATCGGGTCTAATGGCTATGTATAAATACATAGGTTGTATTAGGATTTTCAAAATTGAAATCAATACTAACCTTTCTTCCTCAACTCCCTTCTTCTCTTCTCTCTAGTGTTGCCATCCTAGGGTTCTTAAAGAAGCCCTAAAGAAGGGGGGCATCTCCCTCAAGCCTAAGAAGAGAGGCACCCCATCATAGATCCAGGTGGAGGATCGATGGTTTGCTGCCCATAGAGAATGTCACAGATTTCTTCATGTTCGTGCTAAAGATTAGGGGCTTCCGTAACATGGTATCGGTGCTTATGATGTCAAGAATGATTGGTGCTTGAGCGATATCATGGAACATCAATTGGTATCAGGGAGAGGTGATGTCAGTTGGTGCACTTATAGAAAACTATAAGTTAAAATAGGATATGTCGCGATCTCTATCATCGATATCATCAAAACACCATCTAATGGATCAGAACTTTTTTGATTCAAACAACTAGTATGATCGACCATCCAAATCATTCTAATTGCTCCCAAAATCTGCCAGTGACACATAGCAGCAAATGATGGCAATCCATCAGAACTGAAAGTGAACCTCTCAGTGCAGTTACCTATGTGATTAAGTTCCTCTATCTTGAGCCTCGATCGGATTAGGATTAAGGTGATCTCGTCAAACCCTAATTTTCTTCATATGAGTTAATCAATTGATTCAAGTCCAATGTGAAAATCCTAATAGAAACTCTTTCTATTATTTCAGTTTGCCATGGCCATGGGCTTATGGACTTGATTCTCATGATCATCATAGCGCTGCTCCTCATCTACCGAGGTAGATAGATCTCCTATTCGTGCAATCCAATTCCTATAATGAACATGCTATAGCCAACATACACCTCAAGATTTCGAATGGCTAGGAGATCGAGTTATGGTGTAGCCAAACTATAACACCCTCAAGGTGAACTACTGATGCACCTCAGGTCAAAAACCTAGATACACCACTACAGCTTCGAGCCAGTCATCGACGAGAAGGTAGACTTTCTTAAGACTACTCGAGGTGGTCATGCTCAGTGCCCTCGTTCTCTGATGAGTACCTATACTCTCACTCCGATATCTCTACACCATAGATTCAAGACTCATCTATCCAAAAGAAACGATCGTACACCAACCTTCTAGATCAATCACCATCGTCATGATGATCCTATGATCGAGAGCATTTTATGAGTTAATAATGAAAATTCATGTCTTAGATTTTCAACTCTTGAAAATATGAACTATCATTACCATTAACTCAAGGAATGTATCACAAACACTTTCAAACATACACTATGATAGAAAATAATTCATTTTATTATTTATAGTTAAAATTATAATTTTATCCTTAGAAGTATATTACAAGTATTAGCCAATCTGGCTTCTAGGGCACACATATCTAACACTCTCATATGATTGGATCAAATGACATCATCCCATCAATTAGATTTAGATCTAATTGAATGAAGGTCTCTAATTAGCTGAGATGATGTGGCACTGTATGGTGTAGCTAGATCTATTTAAATCCTGTCTGTGCCTAGGATTTGTGTGCTTCTTCCTCTCACCATGCCGTGAGGCTGCCCTCCTCTCTTTCATGCCTCCCTTTGATCTGCTCTCTCCCTCTCCATGCCCAAGGAGTTGGGCACAAGTTCAAGAGAAGTCCAAAGTGTATTGGCGCCCAGATCAGAAAGAAGGTAGCACTGCTGAAAGAGAAGATTGCTACTTCTTTGAAAGAAGTTTTGAAGAATTTCATGTTTAGATCAAGATCTAAATTTTGGAGCATTGATTCAAAACAAAAAGACATCTAGATCCTATCTGAGTGGACTATGGTAGAGGCCAGGCATGTGCATGGCTCGATCTAGAACCTTAGGAGCATCAGAATCATCATCAGGGTAATCCAATTACCCAAAAATAAGGTACGAAATTAAATTTGATTTGATTTTATTTTTGTTTTAATATCAAATCTTTAGGATCAAATACAAGATGTCTCAGATATGATTAAAATTCTTTTAATAATTTTTTAAATATTTCTTCAAATCCAATCAGATCTGAAAGATCTTATGATCGAAAATAGGATTTTTCCTTCACAAAGATCAACCATCAAGGAGAGATATGTAAGGTGCTAGCATGCTGTATGGATTTTTGATCACTAGACCTTTGATCTATATCAAAGCCTTATGTGGATAACCCATAGAGGCTAGACGATCAGTGTAGCTTGAAGCAACAAAGTCAACCTCAAAAATAGCAAATGGTGCTCTCGACCCACGATAAGGTATCGGGATATGATCTCTATAGCATTCTAGATTAGATCTAGATTTGATCGATATTGATGTGATCAATACCTCTCAAGTTATTTATTTAATATTTAGATTTAATACATGCATATATTACATCATAAGATCCTAGATTTATGAGTTTTTACATGCTTTAATTGATTAATTTGATTAATTTCTACCATCTACTATGCTTATTTTTACAAAGTTTCAAAATAGATGCATGTAACCCTAGATATTTTTCTTCAAATTAGTCATTCAATTTTGAGTTTGGTTTAACTAGGTAAGAAAATAATGATCTTCTACTATGCATGTACTAGTGCAACTCTAATGTATGGTTCAAATTACATATTTTATTTATTTATTTATTATTTTTAAATTATTTTTAATTTTTTATTTAGAAGAAAAGATAAGAAAAAGAAGAAGGTTCTAAAGAAGAGTCCTAATGAGTCTTAAATCTAGAGACGATAGAAAAGAATTAATTATGGTTTGTTTGATGTTAATTAGCCATCAAGTTAGGCAATTAATCCTGACTAAGGATTGTTCTAGGTCTAGATAGCTCCTATCTGTCGAGGTCTCCTTCAAGCCCTCCAAGTAAAAGATCGGCTACTCAACTGCCTAGATAAGTATAAGATTGGTGGGAGTCTCCCTATTGCTTTTTTTAGATACTAATTATCTTTGTCAGGTAAGCTAATAAAATCAATTAAGTAACCACCTTCCTTCGAAACATGATCCCTAAACCACTTATCATAGTCTCTAGTGAAACTAACTAGTACTAACCTGATCCAACTTTTAAGGTTTGTTATTCTAATGAGCTTGAGTTCCTAGGGCCAATGTCTAATTGATTTTATATTAAGCTTAGGTTAATGAGGGATGTTGGTTTGTGGGCTAAGAAAGGATAATCAAATCTCCATCTTATATTGATTAAAGGGTTATGCCCTCAAATTGATTTAAGATGAATGTGCACAATCAATTTCAAATAAGAAATTTTATGCAACTAAATTAGATGCATGAAACTAATTGAACTTGAGAAGCTTATCTTCTCTCTAATAATCATCAAAAAAAATAAAAATAAAACTAATATGATGGATGCTCTAAAAAATTAGGATTTCTACTCTTGTCATGAAGCTTTTAATTAGGTTTAAGTAGATTTATTTTAAATTAATTTAAAAATAAAATAAATAATAATAATAAAGAAAGAGATATAGGATTAGGATTGATCTCAACAAGCAAAATTAGAAGTTTTTCTCTTTATCCTAATTTTTTTGATCTTTATTTCTACAAAATATACAAGAAAAGTTAGTAAGCAATATTCATAAAAGAATAAAAAAATAAAAAATTTTAATTTTTATACCGTTTTGACAATGGTGCAAATAGCTTGATAGAGCATGATGTTGTTGTTAAGACACCATATTTATCAATTTAATTTAAATTTTTTAAAATAATTAAAAATATATAGAAAGTAATAAGTCAAATTGAATTCACAAAAAAGGCAATGCTTTAGTTTTAAAATCTTTAATTTTTATAAAAAAAAATTTTAAAATAGAATTGAATTTGAAAAATAAAATTTTAAATAAAAGATTAAATGATGCAAAAAGATAAACTTGGTACGAAGATCTACTATTTAGATCTTGGCATCTACTTATAAAAAAAATAAAATTTCAATTAAATGTAAAGAGCCAAACTTTAAAGAACATAAAATAATAAATTTTTCATTAAAATTAAAATTTAAAACTTAAATACATAAAATTGAAAAGAATAGAAAAAAAATAGAAGTAAGATCTTGATCTTGGATCGGCATTTGCGTTTGAGATGGTGTAGAAGACAACCTCTTTCTCTTGGCACCTTCTGTCTTAAAGCAACCTTCAACCCAAAGCCCGACCTCTATTCTGTACCTTTTCTCCCTCAGATCAGATTAGATGCTTCTCTCGGTCGACTGCAAGCCTTTAAATAGTGTGGAGTAGTTGTCTGGAGGAAGAATTTAGGTAAAAGTTGAACTCAAAAGTCTTAAAATGACTCAAATAGAGACATCTGCAAACCCTAGATCTTCTAGTAGGTAAAAGTCGAACTCAAAAGTCTTGAAATGACTCAAATAGAGACATTTGCAAACCTTAGATCTTCTAGCCACTGGATGATGGTCGAATGGCTCAAAATTCACATAAAAACCTACAGTAAAAGCTTAAATCAGGTCGAATTGAACATGGACCATTTGATCATGTTCATCAGGAGGATTTGGATGGCCCAATCATGCCAAATAGAGATCTTAGAGTCCTTCAATCGGCTACCTTCTTAGCTATTAGATCATGCATAGGGAAGAGATCTGGTCACCAGATCACATGATCAACCACTTTGGACTATCAGATGAGCAACAGGATCTGGGCTTATTTTAAATCAAAACAAAAATCAACCCCAACCATCAGATCTGGACCAGGAACAAGCACAGCCATTGGATCATGCCTTTATTGTACTAGTGGACCATCTGGACTGGGCATACTATAGACCGCAACAAATCAGCATGCACCTTGCCATCAAAATGATCAAAATACCCCTAAGCCTCGGTCCACCATAAGCTGCATGGTTTTTGATGTCATGGTAACGTCAGCATTGGAGGAAACTAGGCTGGGCTAGCTTGCAGGCTGTAGGCTCCGAAGGTGGGTGGGTTCCGCTCAACCAAGCATTGGGCCATGCTCGACTGAATCAGGCTGGGTATGGACAAATCGGCTGAGTTGAACTAGTTGGGCCGATTTTCTTTTCATTTTTTCTTTTTTTCTTCAAGTATTCATATAGGATCTGTTTCAAATTTGATTTGCTTCAAATTTTCTTCATTTTAACCAAAAAATTGAGCTTTTTTTATTGATAATTTTTTTCTACAAAAGATAAATAAAAATATTAATTTTTAAAAATAAAAATAAATTAATTTATAAATTAATACTTTTATTAATATATTTGTGATACTTATTAATGTCCTAACAACAACATCGCACTCTATCAAGTTTTTGGTGTAATTGCTAGGAAAGGCATGAATGTTAAAATTTTTAATTTCTTTGATTTTTTTATGAATATAGCTTACTAACTTTTTTTTGTCAAAAAAATAAAAAAAAAGAAAAGAAAGAAAGCTTCCAATTTTACTTGGTGAGATCAATCCCAACCCCAAATTTTTTTTACTAAATTCAAGTTATTTATAAATTAATTTGAAAATAAAGCTTAATTCTAATTTAATTAGACATAAAATTTAGTTTGACCAATCAAAACATGAGAGTCCAGTTTTATTGGGACTCTCTCTCCCTTGCACCAACTCATCTCTTGCACCATACCCCCATGCCCATGCCCCTTCTTCAAAATTTTTTGTACACTTTCTCTTAGCCACAAACAGCCCCACATGTCCACTTTTGGTTATGGTTGGAAATTAGTTTTGACTAGGTCAAAACTAGATAGTTGTTTTGACCTAGGATACTAATTGATAGAGTTTGTGAATCCACAAACTCTATCCAACCTAAGCGCCATTTAAATTAGATATGATTTGATTTTTTTGGTGAATAAATAAAAAATTTTGTGCACCAATTTCAAGTATCTCATGCCTACGAAAAGGATGTGCCTAAAAGTTGGGTCCTCCTATAGTTGTCTCTTCTGGACATTCCTTTTTTAGGTATTTGACCAAGAGAAGGCCACCACCTTATCTCCCTATATAAGTGGGGGTTGGGTGTGAGATTTGTATGACAATTTTACCATGAGAAGGGTGATTGGGCATGGGATTTCTGGATGCAAAAAGTTCTTGGGTGTGGGGTTTCATTAGGACAAAGGTTTTATGTGTCTTATTGTGAGAGAAAAGAAAGAGGGAAGAAGGGTTTCTTGTTTAGAGTTTCTGTTATTCTTCTTCCTTATTCTTTTAAGAGTTTTGGGAAGAAGGTGCTCTCTTCCAAGTCTTCATTAGTTTCTTCATTCCTTGGAAGGTCCAAGAAATTAGAAGAGGAAGATCAAAGATCAACCATCAAGGAGGGATCTGCAAGGTGCTAGCATGCTATGCGGATTTTTGATCACTAGACCTCCGATCTATGTCAAAGTCTCATATGGACAATCCATAGAGGCTAGATGATCTATGCAACTTGAAGCAACAATATCAAGTTATAGGGATATGATCTCTATAGCATTCTAGATTACATCTAGATTTGATTGGTATTGATGTGATCAATACCTCTCAAGTTATTTTTTTAATTTTTAGATTTAATGCATGCATATATTATATCATAAGATCCTAAATTTAGGAGTTTTTACATGCTTTAATTGATTAATTTGATTAATCTCTGACTTTTGCTATGATTATTTTTAAAAGAATTTTAAAATAGATGCATGTAATCCTAGATTTTTTCTTCAAATTAGTCATTCAATTTCGAGATTGGGTTTAACTAGGTCAGAAAACAATGAACTCCTACCATGCATATACTAGTGCAACCCTAATGTATGGTTCAAATTATATGTTTTATTTATTTTTGATTATTTTTAATTATTTTTTAATCTTTTTATTTAGAACAAAAATTAAAAGAAAGAAGAAGGTTCTAAAGAAGAGTCCTAATGAGTGTTAAATCTAGAGATGATAGAGAAAAATTAATTATGATTATATTTGATGTTAATTAGCAATCAAGTTAGGAAAGGATTGTCCTAGATCTAGATAGCTCCTAACTACCAAGGTCTCCTTCAAGCCCTCCAAGTAAAAGATTAGCCACTCAACTGGCTAGATAAGTATAAGATTGGTGGAAGTCTTCTTATTGCTTTTCTTAGATACTAATTACCTTGGCTAGGTAAGCTAATAGAACCAATTAAGTAACCATCTTCCTTTGGAATGTGATCTCAGAACCACTTATCTTAGACACCAGTAAAACTGACTAATCCTAACCTGGTCCAACTCTTAAGATTTCTTGTTCTATTGAGCTTGAGTTCCTAGGGCCAATGTCTAATTAATTTTATATTAAGCTTAGGTTAATGAGGGATGTTGGTTTGTGGGCTAAGAAAGATTGATCAAATCTCCATCTTATCTTAATTAATGAGTTGTGCCCTCAAATTGATTTAAGATGAATATGCACAATCAATTTTAAACAAAAAATTTTATACAACTAAATTAGATGCATAAAATTAATTAAACTTAAGAAGCTTATCTTATCTCTAGTAATCACTAAAAAAATAAAAATAAAACTAATATGATGGATGCTCTAAGCAATTAGGATTTCTACTCTTATCAAGAAGTTTTTAATTAGTTTTAAGTAGATTATTTTTAAATTAATTTAAAAATATAATAAATAATAATAATAAAGAGAGAGATCTAGGATTAGGATTGATCTCACTAAGCAAAACTAGAAGTTTTGCTCTTTGCCCTAATTTTTTTGTTCTTTTTTTTCTAAAATAGACAAGAAAAATTAGTAAGCAATATTCATAAAAAAAAGAAATCAATAATTTTAATTTTTATATCTTTTCGATAATGGTGCCAAAAACTTGATAGAGTGCGATGTTGTTGTTAAGATAGCATGTTTATCAATTTAATTTCAACTTTCTAAATTAATTAAAAATATATAGAAAGTAGTGAGTCAGGTTGAACTCTCAGAGAAGGTAGTGCTTTAGTCTTGAAATCTTTAATCTTTATAAAAAAAAATTTAAATAGAATTAAAATTAAAAAATAAAATTTTAAATAAAAAAATTAAACAACATAGAAAGATAAACTTGGTACTAAGATCTACTATTTAGATCTTAGCATCTACTTGTAGTAAAATAAAATTATAATTAAATATAAAAAGCCAAAATTTAAAGAGCATAAAAAGATAATTTTTTCATTAAAATTAAAATTCAAAACTTAAATACATAAAATTGAAATGAATAGAAATAGAAATAAAAACTAGATCTTGATCTTAGATCAGCATTAGCGTGAAGATGGCATAGAAGACAACTCTTTCTCTTGGCACCTTCTGTCTCAAAGCAACCTTCAATCTAAAGCTCGATCTCTATTCTGTATCTTTTCTCTCTCAGATTAGATAAGATGCTTCTCTCGATCAACTGTAGGCATTTAAATAGTGTGGAGTAGATGTCTAGAGGAAGAATTTACGTAAAAATCGAACTCAAAACTCTTGAAACGATTTGAATAGAGCCATCTACATGTTGGAAATGTGTCCCAAAACCAATTATCAGTCTGTTGATGGTTGAGCTATATTGTATCTATAATTAATTTATTAATAAATAAAATATATTTTTTGGTATTTTTTATTGTAAAGTATTTATCTTCTAATGAACTCCATTATTGTGATAAAGTTCTCAAAACTATTTAGCTTCGATAAAGAGAGGATTTATCAACTAGTCCTTAAAATATTTCACAGCTAAATGATTGGCTATTAATTAGGACGATAGCTTCTATCGAGCATAGGTCGCTGTGTGCCATATAGGTTGGTTATCCTCTTAATCAAAGAGTGTAGAGATACTAGTATGGCATATAGGTGAGATGTATGGGTACATCATTATTAAACGTGACAAACTCTAGAGCATTTTGCTGTCGAGAATGTCTCTAATGGGATATAGGTATAAGTGTTCCTTAGACCTGAGATCACTATTGAGACTTGCAAGTAACTCACTGTGCTTTGGTACTAGACTAACTAAATTTCTAATTTAATAATAGAAGGCTTCTAGGCATAGTCAAGTACTTGCAAAGTCAAAGTATGATCAAGATGGAATTGACCACTTCAAGAGTTGGAGAAGAATGTATCACTATATTTCAATACAGCAAAATTTTGATCAGGATAATCCATCAGATGGATTTAATATTTTAAAATATAATGTGGACAATCTGATCAGAGTTGATAGTTAAACTCTGAGGTATCCTATGAATATTTTGGTCAAGGGGATGAATTATATGGAAACTATATCCACATGGGTTCTAAGGATGTTGTTATACACATTCGATCAATCCAGCCATCGGGTATCATTACTAGATGGTTACTTTGATTAGTATAGAAATCTATTTCTATATTATCGACTTAGATTCAGACCTATGAGGTCACACATATTAGAGCTCATGATCTAATCGGATGGTTGATCAACGATTAAGAATCATTCTAGGATTAAACGATCAATACGATTGATGTTTAATCTAATGCAAGTATTGTAGGAGGATTGATTAGCAATTAGATTGCTAATCAGCTTAATTTGATTAATCCAGAGGATTAAGATTAAGTTTAACTAAATATGATTTAATTAGATTTAGTTTGGACATGATTGGATCAAGTCTAATTGGCTTGTTGGATAAGTCAAGTGCATGAAAAAACTGGTCCTAGTTCAACTAGAACTTAGGTCAATCCAATTTTTTAATTTGATTATAAAATTAAATTAGAATTAAATCTAATTTAATCTAATTTAATTAAGTCATTAATTGGGTTAGGGCTTAATTTAATTTGGTTGACTTGGTTTTGATTAAATTTGGTTTGAGAAACCACTTTGATTAAGTCATAGATGGAATCCTAGTAAGACTAGGATTCCACCTTGCGCCACATTAGCCCCCCATGCCCTCTTTCTCTCTTATTTTGTGCAACAAAAATATCTCTTCAAGGCCTTCTGACACTCGCCCTCCTCTCCTCTCTTTCTCATATGAAAATTAGGTAGTGGACCAAGTCAAAGAAGGGAATTTGTTTTGGTTTCAAATCCTATGAGAAAGTGTTTTGAAAAACCAAAATTTCTCCTCCCATGTGTGTCACCCTCCTTCCTATTTTCTCTCTATTTTTCATGATAAAAAGGAGAAGGTTTTGGGTGATTTTCTCAGATGGTCCATGCCTAAAATTTTGGAGAGGGCGCCCAAGAGTTGGGCACCCCTTGACTTGCCCAAATTGGACATTCCTTGTCTAGTTTTTGACCTAGACAAGGACTCCTTTTTCTCTATATATATAGGATGAATTTTGGGCTGCATTTTTATGAGGTTATAGACCATTGAGAGAGCTTTCGGGTGTGTAAAAACTAGGAAGAGAGAGTCCTTGGACATTAGGGTTTCATAGACATCAAACTTGGTGTCTAGGTAGGAGCAAAGAGAAGAAGAAGAGGATCTTCTTCTAGGGTTGCTATGTTCACCTCTTTCCTTCCTCCTTTTTTGAGTTTTCTAAGACTGTCTCACATCTAAAACCTCCTCTCTCTTTCTCCTCTTTTTGGAAGAGTCCAAATCTGAAAGAAGAAGGCATCTGATCGATCATCAAAATAGAGACATCATGCTCAAGCCTGGATACTGTGCTGATTTTCTGCATTAGAACTTCTGATCATGATTCATGGGCTCGTGTGGATGACTCCTAAAGGCCGAACACATGTGTGGCTTGCAACATCATGCTCAAGCCTGGATTAGTAAGTTAGAATGTCTAACATGCATAGATAATAGATCTGATCTATTTATTTTATACCTGCATTAGATATAGTGTATATACATATTGATGTGATCAACATATTTTAGTTTCTTCATTATATTTTAATTTCTATTTTAATGATGTGGCATGAACATGTACTAGGTTGCTAGATCTAGGATATTCTTTAATATTTAAAATTAATTTTGATTAATTTTAGTGTTTCACTATCTGATCTTGAAAATGTTTCAAAATCTAGCCATGAAATCCTAGATCTGGTTCTTTCAATTAGTATCAGAGCTTAGATTATTTATTATATGATTATTTATGTATATTTATATTATTTTTTAGATTAAATTTAATTTATAATCTAATTATTAAATATAAAATTTAAAAAATCATGACCACACGAATTGCTATAAGATTATCCTACTATAAGATTTATCCCTTACAGTGGAGAGGTTGTCCTAGTTTATGTAGATCTATTATTAATCATAAATTTATTAGAAGTGATCTAGATTAATTTATAATTTATTAAATTTAAAAGGTGTTTAAATCTAAAAATGAAATTATTTATTTGTATATGGTTCCCACACAAGGAACAATAGATGGATCTGTTGAAACTAGTTGAGCCAACTCGGGCATGTAGCTAGGCCAGCTCGGGCTTAAATCGAGCAGACTTAGGGTTGATTCGAGCCGGTTGTCTTAGGTAGATAGAACTGGTGCTTGGGCGATACATAGTTGAGCCAGCTCGACTTCAATGATGAGCTGGCTCGACCATTATGTATTCGCCCAATGGATTTATGCAGTTTATAGTTGAAACTATTTTAATTACATGAACCTATTTAGATTAGATCTAAAGTAGTTTAATGCTTATCTTACTTGCATATTGATTATGAATTAAACATGCAACTTGGTTGGTAGAACTATGTTATAAAAATATTTTATAAATATGAAAATCATTTTGAACCCCAACTCTCAGCCCAAATTCTTAATTAAGAATTAAGAAGTTATTTGATTAGGATCTAGGATTGTGAATTGAAGATCCTAAGACATAAATTATAACACATTGGGTTAATGGATTAGTGGGGATTAGGTCCATTAATTGGGCTAGACCTAGGGCTAAATTAAAGAATAGACTTAATTAGACAATTGAGTAAATCTAATCAATTGTTGTCTCAGATTAGATCAAGGATTCTCTAGATCAATTACAATAGTTGTAGTTGGTCAAGTCCATGTCTTTACCGAGATCCAAAATGGACTTGATTCTTGGCTATGCGGTCTAGCACAAACTGTTAGGTTGATCTTATTGAAACTAATTAAATCAGTTTATGTCTAAGATAAATCAGGTGGTCTTTAATTAGTAGCCTGCTTACCTGACCATTTCTGATGGTGTCTAAGGCAAGCTTTGGCAGACCCTCCCACTGATCGAACTTACCTGGCCTCTTGATGAAATTATGTTTTGATCGGATCACTTGACTATTCATGTTGACCCATGTCAGCTAGGTAAATCAGTGTGATTGATTTAAGTGCTCCTAGATCAGCCTATTAATGGTCTCCCTTAAGCTGACTTGGTGAAGTCAGTGGAAGAATCATGACAAGCTGGTTCATCTGACCTTTCCTCATCTTCAAATTAAATCTTCTAAAATTATTAGGTTCCTAAAATAAAATAGTTACTGTGATAACTAGATCATAGCCTTCCATTAAGTGGATGATAATGGATCCATTAGTTGGATAATCATTGGAGGCCTAAAGGCCTGGTGTTTATTGGCTAATGAAATTATCATTCATTTTATGATTTCTCGGCTGCATCCTTCTAAATGGTGGTTAGGTTGGCCAACCAAAGTTGGGCCTAATTATTCATTGGTTAGATGGGCAAAGTTTGATCATATTAATGGTTGGACCTAACCAAACCTTTTCAGTGGAGGCCAAAGCCTACTGATTAGGGACTGGAGCAAAATTTAATTACTAAAAATTATTTGAAGAAATAATTGGTTATGAACCTATCCTTAGATATACATGGATTGGTCAACCAAAGTTGGGCTCCTGTGTAGTCTGTGTGGATTCTAGTATCCACTAAAAGATTAGGATAATTTCTTAAATTGGAGGTAGAGGCTATCAATTCAAATAAAATAGTGGAAGAACCTTTTCTTTAGGTTTAATGAATAAATTACTAATTAGATTATGGTTTTTCTTTGTGCAGATATGGCCACTTTTCTTTTGGTTCGATCATTGTTGGATATTGATAAATTGGTAGGATCCAACTTTGATAGCTAGTATCATGAATGAATCCTAAATATGTTGACGGATCCTACAGCTGAGGAGCCAGCTGCCAATGCATGTAAAATAGTTAAAGACACTTACCAGAAGTGGCTCAGTGATCGAACCATGGTGCGCTGCATCATGCTGACTGCCATGAGAAGTCACGGATTTGAGATGGCTCAGCCAAAGGATATGCTTCAAGTGTTGGAGGATTCCATTAGCACACCCAATGACGTGGAGAGGTACAAGACTAGTTATGCCACCTTCAAAGCCAAGATGCAGGATGGTGCCTCTGTCATCGATTATGTATTGTACATGGTCGAGCTGATAGAGCGATTGAGCAAGCTCAACTTTTTCATGCATAAATAGCTTGGGAAGGATGCAATACTAGACTCACTGCCCAAGTCTTTTCTCCCATTCCTCACTCATTTTTAATGCCCAGCTATGCAACCCAAGGGGGGGGGTGAATTGGATTTTTAAAATTTTAAAGCTAATTTAAAGATATCAAGATTGAATGATGATATGCAAGACGTGTGTGTGAAGCGATTAGGTTAGAAAAAATCATAAAAAATTAGAGAGTAAGAATTTAACAAACTAATGAAAGAAAGATAGCAAGTACACCATAAATAAGCAAGATTTATAGTGGTCCGATGCTTTCCTTACACCTACATCCACTCCCCAAGCTTCTATTTAGGAATTAAAATCCATTAACCATATTCAAACTGAATACACCGTTGGAAACCACCAATCCTAGCTATCCCAAGCTAGAACACTTATTTTTTGAGTACAAGCCAACTCAATACAATCTTATTCAAGATTAGGATCAACCTTTCCAATTTTTGGAACCCCCCCAAAACTTGAATCAAAACAGTAAAGCAAAGTAAAAGATTTAATGACAATCAAATACAAGTTTAGCTCCATTTATTTGCAAATAAAGCCTTAAGAATGCTTTTCACAATAATGGAGCAAGCTTCTCTAATTTTCCTCAAGATTGTTGGAGATTTGAAAGAGCTCTTGAGAGGTAGATGAATTTGAAACGAAAGCTTCTTTGCTTGAAGATAACTTTTGCTTAGGACTAAAATTGAATCACACCAATCTCTTATTATTTTCCCTATTTAAAGCCTTTTAAATCTTCAGTAGGTGGAGGAGAGAATCCTGGGCAAGATTTGTAGCCATTGGAGACATTAAAGAAACTATTAAAATCTGCTAAAATAAGAAAAAAATAGTTGTTGTAGAAAAATTTTTGTTGCAAGGGTCGACTCATGGTACAGGGGTTGACTCATGGCACAGGGGTCGACCTCGAGGTCAACCTCTGAGGCAAAATCTAGAAAAATAGCCGTTCTATATTTTTAGCCTTCGGAATAGTAGAGGTCGACCTTGGGGTCGACCCTTGGTATAGGGATAGCATGCCAAATAGCCTTTTTCAGTAGGGGACGACCTAAGGGTTGATCCTTTCATTTCAAACTTGATTTTCTTCCAAAATAAGCATCCAAAAATTATGAGACTGCCTCCAAAGGATTAGAAAACTTCTATACTTGATCTTGAGGCTCTCAGATCAAAACTTGATAAAATTATGATTTTGCCCCTGAAATACAAAGAGTATTTTTCCAAGCCAAATTCATTAGTAATCCCCTCAAATATTTTGTAATCATCAAAATCAATTCTTGGAGCAACAATCTCTTCCTTTTTGACGATGACAAAATATTTGAGCATAAGCAAAAATAAAGCATGTAGAAGCATTGATTGAGAGTTTCAAAAATTTTGAAGGAACATGCTACATCACATACTAGAATATTATATTTAATTATTTGATCAATATGGCATCAAGAGCAGTTTGATGATTACTTATAGTCAGGCACTTAAATGATTTGCAAAAGTATTTGACTTACTTATTTCTTTTATCAATTTTACTTCTATTTTATTTTTTTTATTTATTTTACTTCTATTTTATTTTTTTATCAATTTTACTTCAATTTTGCTTATAACCCAATTTTATTTACTCTACTCTCTCTTTTTGACATCATCAAATAAGATCTTAAAGGATTTTAAAATTTAAAAATAAAAAAGCCTCTTCCATAAGTTATTCCATATGTTTTCCTATTAGAACAAGAGTTTATAATAAAACTTTTAATTTTCAACATAATGATCATAATGAAATTTATCCAATTCACAAAGATTTCATTTCACATCATTCAAATGACATCATTACATATTTACATCTAAATGATTATCATAACATCAAGTCATCAAAATATATAAGCGCTAAACATACAAAATATAAAGGTATCAAAAGTATTCATGAGAATTAGGCCATCAAAACATGCAAAATTCATGGATACAACTATCAATGACCTAAATAGCGAATAGTACCAATGCCATAAGTTTGATCCAAAAAAATATAACCAACTATGACTTGATCAACAACTCATAGAAATAACTAAGAGATACTAGATCATAACCTAATACAAAGATGACTAAACTAAATCTAATAGAGATCATGGCTAGAAGCATCTGAATCAGATGAGGAATCAGAGATGTGATGGGGTGTGAGAGGATCAAATTCAGGAGCACATCCTCAACCACGTCTGCCTCGATCGTGGGTGTAGGTGCGGGCTCGAGCAGCTGGACGAGATGACTCAGGAGGCTGAGAGGAAGTGGATTAAGCAAGAAGAGCAATCCTTATGGTGTCTAAATGATCCAATGCTCTCGACATGGACTGAGTGATGGCACCAATCTATGTAGATAGAGTCTCACTGGAATCTCTAAACTCTCCTCAAAAAGTCAAAACCATCCTCCAAAACACCTCGAAGTCTGGCTGCCTCAGTAGTAAGATCTGATATCTTTGAAATGTCCTCTCTCATCTGGGGATAAGCCAGATCCAAAACCTACCTTTGTAAATCTAAAACTCTACATGTCAATCTCAAAACACATCCCTCGAGGTCTTCAAGCCATGTAGATTGAGCAGTAAGCAACTGGAAGATAGTAGATACATGTGAAATCACAGACTGATCAAAAGAAGGAATGAAGTAAGTACTCTCTCCATGAGTGGTACTGGCTATCTACTGAGATAAAATACCTGCAATCCTCTGAGATAGGATATCGACAATCGACTGAATCAACTAGTCAGTGATCCTCCTAATATGATCATCAGTGAATCTAACATCTATGTCTCTACTCCTCGATGGTGCCAAATCTGCATCTTTTCTCAAAGACACTGAGGGACCAACAAATAGAAAGTCAAGAGATCCTTTATGATCATGAGGAGATAAAGATGGTCCCTCCTCCTTATCTCTCTCTACATCCTGAGTACCTTTGGATCAACTGCCATCAATCTTTGAAAAACCCATGTGATGCAGTGTGTGGCAGTTGATGGTATCGGTGTGAGATAATCTGGCAACTGGCTCTCCTTCAAAACTAACTCCAAACCTCCTAAACACTAATGAGAGGGTCATACCATAGGGTAGAAGTTTCTTAGACCTATTCAGGGTCTCTCTCATCATTTCTATCATCAAAATAGGAAGGTTAAAGGGGGTCTCTATAATCACATGAAATATGATACATATGTCCCTACCAGAAAATAAATCATGCCTGCTACTTCTAGGGACAAATAACTTGGTAACCATGGTGTGTAACACTCTCATTTTAGCAAAAAGAATCTTGGCCTCTAATTTATTCAAATTTCTTTCAAATTCTCTCCCCAAGATGGCTCTCAGTCCTTCTTCTTTATGGGTTAGTTCTTTTTCCTTGTAACCCTCACATGGTGATTTTAGAATTTCTCCTAGGTGAACTAGATCAAGAGTAATCTCAATACCTTTAACAACATATTTTACTGTTCCATTGAAGTATGCCAAATTTAGGTAAAACTCTCTAACCAAATCCATATATGTAGCTTCTTTCAACTTGCAAAAGTAACCATCCTTGCTTTTTAATTTTTAACACAAATGAAAATCCTTCTTTCTCAAAGAAACTAAAATCAACATTCTTTTTTGGTTCAACCTTTCTATCAGACAAAGGGATCTTATTTGATGTAAGAGGAGACTGTGAAGATTATCTGGAGGCAGAGGTTGGACCAAAGTGGGCTCTAGTGCTATTCTTTTTTAATGGGCTTCTTCCTCTAAGCAACGGGTCGATTTTCTTCTTTGCGGTAATTTCATCTTGGGTGTCTTTCCAACCAATAGAAGCCTTAATCCCACTCAAGAGTGTCAAGGAAAAGTAGAATGGAGAAGATCTGAGAAGAAGAGGAAGAGTTTTGAGGGAGATAGCCAACTGTAGATTTTAGGGTAAGGGTTTGCTAGGATTCTTCAAACTACCCAAATAGAAAGAAAGTAAGAAGAGATTTGACCCCTCAAGGAATGATTTTGAGGAGGGGTTTAGGTAGGAAAGGGAATTTTTAGAGATTTGATTGATTGAGGATGTTGAGAGGGAGAGAGATTTTGTTCGATTGAATGAAAGAAAATAAGGAAAGATGATGAGGTCATCCTTTTTGGCGTAAAGAAAAACCAAATAAGAAGCCGCTCAATGGGTTAAGTGCAACAAAAATCAAAATGCCCATGAGTCGCCCTCTAGGTCAACCCATGGCATAGAAAAATCTAAAAAAAAGATGAAAAAATTATGAAAAAATATATGATTTTAAGGATTGAAATTTCATTCATGAGAATGATCAAGAAAGGTTAGATTTGAGCTTTTTAAGATAGAAAATTTGAGATATAGGCTCAAGATAAAGATTAATGTCATTTTTGATAGATTTAAGCTTGAAATCATAAAGATGTTTAGGCTAAGGGATCAAGAATTTTTAATTCTCTTCTAATCTCACAGAATTTATCTTCACTTAAGGCCTTAGTAAAAATATCCGCTAGTTGATTTTTAGTACAAACATAATCAAGAATTATATCATTATTTTGAACATGCTCTCTTACGAAATAATGTCTTATTTCAATGTGTTTTGACCTAGAGTGTTGGACTGGATTCTTAGTTAGATTTATGGCACTAATATTTTCACATCTTATGTATGTTTTATTTAGTTTGATGCCAAGATCCTCAAGTTGTTGCTTAATCCACAAGATTTATGCACAGCAACTTCCAACTAGAATGTATTCGGCCTCGACCGTAAACAATACTATCGAATTTTGCTTCTTATTAAATCAAGAGATTAAGTTATGTCCTAGAAATTGGCAAGTTCCACTAGTACTTCTGCTGTCTAATTTATATCCAACAAAGTCTGCATCTGAATATCCAATTAAATCGATTGATGAATTCTTAGAGTACCATAAACCTATGGATTGAGTTTCTTTTAGGTATTTAAGTATTCTTTTTACAGCATTTAAATATGATTCTTTTGGATTAGATTGAAATCATGCACATAAACAAACACTAAATAAGATATCTGGTCTACTAGCAATTAAATACAATAAAGAACCAATCATGCCTCTATAAAGTTTTTGATCAACACTTTTGCCTTCTTCATCCTTGTCAAGCTTACATGATAGACTCATGGGGGTACCAATTTCTTTGGAGCTCTCCATCCTAAATATCTTAAATAGTTCTCTTATGTACTTGCTTTGAGTGATGGAGATCCCTTCTTTTGTTTGTTTGATTTGAAGTTCGAGGAAGAATGTTAGTTCACCCATCATGCTCATCTCGAACACTCCCTGCATGAGCTTAGCAAAATCTTGACATAAAGTTTTATTTGTAGATCCAAATATAATGTTATCAATATATATTTGTATTACTAAGATGTCATCATGATCTTTTTTAATGAAAAGGGTTGTATCTACATTTCTTATTGAAAATTCATTATTAAGCAAGAATTTACTTAGTCTTTCAAACTAAGCCCTAGGTGCTTATTTTAAACCATATAATGCTTTGTTTAATCTAAAAACATAATTTGGAAAAGCATTATTTTCAAAATCGGGAGGTTGTTCTACATAAACTTCTTTGGCAATATATCCATTTAGAAAAGCACTTTTAACATCCACATAAAATAGCTTGAAATTCATAAAGCAAGTGTAAGTGAGTAAAAGTCTAATTGCTTCTAGTCTAGCAACAGGTGCAAAGATTTCATCAAAATCAATTTTCTCTTCTTGATTATAATTCTTTGCAACCAATCTTACTTTATTCCTAATTACATTTCCATTTTCATCCAATTTATTTCTATATACCCATTTTGTATCAATTATTCGATAATTTTTAGGTCTTGATACTAAGGTCCATACATTATTTCTTTCAAATTGATTAAGTTCCTCTTGCATTGCATTTATCTAATTATAATCTTTTTCGACTTCATTAATTGTTTTGAGTTCAAAATGAGAAATAAATATAAAATGATTGTATGCATCTCTAAGTGAAGAGGGACTTCTTACCCCATGTGTAGGATCATCAATAATTAGTTCTTTGGGATGATTGTGAACATACCTCCATTTTTTTGGAAGATCATTTGTACCTTAAGGTTATTTTTGTTGTCCTTCACCCTCAATTTCTTGCTTGTCTTCTTGATTCTCTTCATTTTGAATTATTGAATCCTTTAGGGTGATCTCTTTCAATCCTTCTATAAGAGGATCTGCATCATCAATACCCTTACTCTTCCTTGATGGAAGATCATTAGTCTTATCAAAAATAATATGTATTGACTCCTCTACTACTAAGGTTCTTTTATTAAAAACTCTAAAAGCTTTACTAGAAGAGGAGTAACCAAGAAAAATAGCTTCATCGAATTTTGCATCAAATTTATCTAGTTTTTCTTTACCATTGTTCAAAACAAAACATCGGCAATCAAAAATATGAAAATATGCAATGTTAGGTTTTCTTCCTTTCCAAAGCTCATAAAATGTTTTCTTTATAATTGGTCTGATTAGGGCATGATTTAAGATGTAACATGCTGTGTTAATTGCTTCCGTCCAAAAGTATCTTGAAAGGTTGCTTTTATATAGCATAATACGGTCCATTTCTTCTAGAGTTCTATTTTTTCTTTCTACTACATTTTGTTGGGATGTCCTAGGTGCTGAAAAATTATGTCTAATTTTTTTTTTCATTACAAAATTTTTTAAAATCTTGATTTTCAAATTGATTCCATGATCACTTCGAATGCTTTGAATTGAAAATTCTTTTTCATTTGTAACTTTTCAGTAAAACTTTATAAAAATATGAAAAGTTTCATCTTTGTATGCTAAAAAGAAAATCCATGTAAAATATGAGTAGTCATCGATAATTACAAAACCATAACGTTTTTCACCTAAGCTTGCTATTCTTGTAGGACCAAACAAATTCATGTGCAAAAGTTTCAATATCCTAGAAGTTAAAACAATATTCTTAGATTTGAATGAAACTCTTGTTTGTTTACCTAGTTGGCATGCATCATAAATTTTATCTTTTTCAAAGTTCAATTTTGGTAAACTGATAACTAATTTTTTTTTGATAAGTTTTAAAAGTGAATGCATACTAATGCGTGCAAGCCCACGATGCCAAAGCCAACTAGTCTCATTAATTTTGGCATTCATAGCTACTAAATATTGCATGTTTATCATAGAAAGATCATTCAAATCTACCATATAAACATTACCATGCCTATGACCAACAAACTTAATGCCATCATCATTGGAACTAGTTACAATGCACAATGAATATTCAAAAATAACTTTGTAACTCTTGTCAAAAAGTTGACTAATACTTAAAAGATTGTGTTTTAAACTATCTACTAATAAAATATTTTTAATATACTTAGAAGGAGTGATACCAACATAACCTATACTAATGATCTTTTCTTTGCCATTGTCTCCAAATATGACCATCCCTCCATTTTTAGCATCAAGCATGATGAATTGGGACTCATCACCGATCATGTGTTTTAAGCATCCACTGTCAAAATACCATCTTTGATTTTCTTCTTTGGATGTAAGACATACCTACATGCAAAATCAAGTCCTTACTCTAGGTACCCAAGTTTTCTTGGGTCCTTTAAGGTTAGTCACAATGGTTATTTTTGGAACCCACATTTTTTTTACATTTGAATTGTTAGAGAAGCATGTATAAGATTTGTATCCTAGTTTACCACATTTAAAGCAAGTAATATTTAAAAATTTATTGCTTTATAAATTTTCAAAAATATTTTTCAAAAATTTTAGTTTTCTTAGGGGGTTATAGCCTAGACCAGTCTTATCATAAACAATCTTTTGATTTTCAAGAATTATATGAAGTTTATTTGAACTCAAAGTAAATTTTTCAACTATCAGTTTTAAATTATCGATTTTATTTTTCAATTTTAGATTCTCTTGAGTTAAGACTAGTTTTTCACTTAGGATAGTTTTATTTTCTTTTAGCAAGACTTGATTTTTTAATTTTAGTTCTTTATTTTTAGTTCCTAACTTTTTTAAATCATCTACTAAATCATAGAAGGCTTCTTGAAGTTCTTCGAATGTAAATTCATTTCAGATTTCAGTACTTACCTCATTCTCATGCGCCATAAGGCATAGGTTGGCTTGTTCACGAGCTTCTTTCTCTTCAGAGCTTGAGTTGTCACTATCACTCCATGTTGCCATTATAGCCTTTTTCTTGTATTTCTTAGGAACCATTTTAAGTTGAGGATATTCAGACCTAAAGTATCTCGACTTCTTACATTCATAACAAATAAGAGGCTGCTCCCTATCCTTTTTCTTGCTATGCTCCCCTTTGGTAGATAGCCTCTTCCTCATCCCTTGTTTCTTCTTCAAAAATCTCTTGAACTTTCTTATGATGAGGGCTATTTCTTTATCTTATTCTTCATCTTCTATTTCATCATATTCTTTATCTTATTGAGTCGTGGATTTAAGAGCTATTATCTTCTTTTTCTTGACATCTTCTTCTTGATGTTGTTTCATGCTTAGCTGGTGCATCATTAGTGATCTTAGAAGCTCCTCCAAAGGTAAAACATTCAGATCTTTGACTTCTTGGATTGCAGTCACTTTGGCCTCCCATGTTCTTGGCAAATATCTAAGAATTTTTCACACAAGGTCACTGTTAGAATAAGACTTGCCAAGACTTTTAAGACCATTTATAATATCCATAAATCTAGTAAACATTATAGTTATTGACTCATGATGCTCTATTTTGAAAAGTTCATATTTGTGTATAAGCATGTTAATTTTTGAATCCTTAACTTGATTAGTGCCTTCATGAGTTACTTTTAACCTATCTCATATTTTCTTAGCCGACATGCATGTTGAAATATGATTAAATTCATTAGCATCTAGAGTACAATATAAAATATTCATGGCTCTTGCATTGAGTTGAGCCATTTTCTTATCAATCTCATCCCATTTCTTTTTGGGATTGATTGATTCCTCACCATCAATTATCTTAGTGGATATGTATGGTCCATTAACTATGATACTCCACATATCATAGTCAAGTGCTTATAAGAAAATTCTCATCCGAGCTTTTCAATAGGTATAGTTTGTCCTATTGAAAAGTGAAGATCGATTTGTGGACTACCCCTCGATTAGAGAAATACTAAGTTGGGTTGCCATAGATCTTTGGCTCTTTAATGGTTAAATCAAAGTAGGGCTAGAGCACCGAACTCTGATACCACTTGTTGCCCAGCTATGCAACCCAAGAGGGAGGGTGAATTAGGTTTTTAAAATTTTAAAGCTAATTTAAAGATATCAAGATTGAATGATGATATGCAAGATATGTGTGTGAAGCAATTTAGGTTAGAAAAAAAATATAAAAGATTAGAGAGCAAGAATTTAACAAACTAAGGAAAGAAAGATAGCAAGCACACCATAAATAAGCAAGATTTATAGTGGTTCGGTGCTTTTCTTGCACCTACATCTACTCCCCAAGCTTCTACTTGAAAATTAAAATCCATATTCAAACTGAATACACCATTGAAAACCTCCAACCCTAGCTATCCAAAGCTAGAACACTTATTTTTTGGGTACAAGCTAATCCAATATAATTCTATTTAAGGTTAGGATCAACCTTCCTAAGTTTTGGAACCTCCAAAATTTGGATCAAAATAGTAAAGCAGAGTAAAGGATTTAATGACAATCAAATACAAGTTTAGCTCCCTTTGTGAGTAAATAAAACCTTAAGAATAATTTTCACAATAATGGAGGAAGCTTCTCTAGTTTTCCTCAAGATTGTTGGAGATTTGAAAGAGCTCTTGAGAGATGGTAAACTTGAAACGAAGGCTTCTTTGCTTGAAGATAACATTTGCTTAGGGCTGAAATTGAGTCACACCAATCTCTTATGTTTTTTCCTATTTAAAGTCTTTTAAATCTTCAATAGATGGAGGAGAGAATCTTGGGAAAGATTTGTAGCCATTGGAGATATTAAAGAGACCATTAAAACCTGCCAAAATAAGCAAAAAAAGCCATTGCAGAAAAATTTTTGTTACAGGGGTGGACTCATGGCACAAGGGTCGACTCATGGCACAGGGGTCGACCTCCATCAGTCGACCTCGAAGTTGACCTCTGAGATAAAATCTAGAAAAATAGCTGTTCTATATTTTTAGCCTTTGGATTAGTAGAGGTCGACCCTGGGGTCGACCCTTGGCACAGGGACAGCATACCAAACAGCCCTTTTCAGTAGGGGACGCTCTAGGGGTCGATCATTTTACTTCAAACTTGATTTTCTACCAAAATAAGCATCCAAAAATCATGGGACTGCCTCCAATGAATTAGAAATCTTCTATACTTGCTCCTGACGCTTGATCAAAACTTGATAAAATTGTGATTTTGCCCCTAAAATATAAAAAATCTTTTTTGAAGCCAAATTCAATAGTAATCCCCTCAAATGCTTTGTAATCATCAAAATCAATTCTTGGAGCAATAATTTTAGAATGACAAAGCCTGAAGTAGACTACCATGGGTTACTAGGGTTGCTTCAAAACTTTAAGAAGGATCACCAACTCCACAAGGAGTCGGTGAACTTAGTGGGAGGATCATCTTCTAGTTCTCAATCCTTTAGAAAAGGAAAGAAGAACAAGAAGAAGAAAGCTAAGAAGGTGTAAGTTCAGGCTGGAACATCTGTGCAGGGCCAGACCAAGAAGATCAAGCTAGATAAGAGTCAAGCTAAATGCTTCTTTTGCAAGAAGTGGGGGCACTGAAAGAGAAATTATCCTTAGTACATTGCCTCTCTGAATCCGAATAGGTAGAGAAAGAAGCAAGCTATTATCGGGCAAGGTATTTATATGATAACTCCTTGCAATTTTTTTATTTATGATATTACTGACTGGGTATTGGATATCAGTAGTCCTTACCATATTTGTAATTCATTGTAGGGATTGTAGGTCAGTAGGAGATTCGAGCAAGATGAAAGGTTCCTGAATGTTGGTGATGGAAGACCAGCTTTAGTTCTAACTTTAAATCCTGAAACTTATATTTGAGTCCCATACCGTTATTCTTAGTAATTATCATTTCTATTCCAATTTTTTTTTAAATATCATTTCTATAGGCCTTCTAACCAAAAATGATTATGAAATTTTAATAAAGAAACAAGTTTGTAATATCATTATGAATGGTGTTACTATTTTCTATGGACATTTGAATAATAGTGTGTATATACTATCACAACCTGTTAACGTAGTTTATTTAACTAGCAAGCATCCTAGATTAGATAGTATGTCGGATATCTATTTATGGTATTGTAAGCTAGGTCATATAAATAAGAATAGGATAAATTGGTTGACTCAAGAGAAAATTCTCGAAGTCAATGATTGTGAATCACTTCCAATATGTGAGTTCCTTCTTCTTGGTAAAATGACCAAGTCACCTTTTACTAGAAAAGGTAAAAGTGCCACTGAGCTATTTGGTCCAGTACATACTAATGTATGTGGACCAATAAGCACAAGTGCTAGAGGTGGATATTTCTACTTCATCACTTTTATAGATGATCTGTCTAGATATGGATATGTCTATATGATGAAACACAAGTCGGATTCATTTGAAATGTTCAAACGATTCTAAAGTGAAGTAGAAAAATAAATTGGAAAGAGTATTAAAACTCTTTGATCTGATCAAGAAGGAAAATATCTTTCTGGTGAGTTTCTCACATATCTAGGAGAGAATAAGATTCTCTCCTAACGGACTCCTCTAGAAACACCATAGCATAATGGTATGTCTGAAAGGAGGAATTGGACTTTGTTAGACATGGTCCGATCTATGATGGGTTTTGCCAGCTTGTCGATATCCTTCTGAGGATATACACTCGAATCAGCTTGTAATCTATTTAATAGGATTCCAAGTAAGTCTATAGTTAAGACTCCATATGTGATATGGACAGGGAGTAAACCAGTACTTTCACACCTTAGGAATTGGGGGTGTTCGGTTTATGTCAAATGGTTAGTTATAGATAAACTTGGACCTAGGTCTGATAAGTGTACATTTATACGATAACTAAAAGAGACCAAAGGATAATATTTCTATCATGCTAATGAATAAATGGTGTTCGTCAACCTTAAGGAAATTTTTTTGAAAAAAAAATTCTTAGTAAAGGAACTGTCACCTCTAAGGTTGAACTTGATGAAGTTCAACAGGTAGAAAAATTGATACCTATAGCTAAACCTGAGTTGGATTTGATTAGATCAGATTTGAAGCCTAGTATACCTGCATCATTAAGGCGATCCAGTAGAGTATCGCATCATCTAGATAGATACTATGATTTTTTTGTCCAGAATGGTGATCCCATCAAACTCGATGAGAACGATGAGGATCCAATCACTTATATGGATACCATGCAGAGACTCGATTCTAAGAAATTGCTTGAGGCCATGAAATTTGAAATAAAGTCCATGAAGGTCAATGATGTGTGGACGTTGGTTGACCCATCCGAAGGGGTTAAACCCATTGGATGTAAATGGGTCTTCAAAAGGAAAAGATATGCAAATGGAAAGATGGAGACCTATAAAGTCTGTATGATTATCAAGGAATATCATCAATATTATAGTATTGACTATGATGAGATGTTTTCTCCTATGGCAATGGTCAAATCCATTCTAATAATGCTTGTGATAGCTGCTCATCTAGACTATAAGATTTGGTAGATGGATGTGAAGATAGCTTTCCTAATTGGAGAGCTAACTAAAAAGGTATACATGATACAACCTGAGGGGTTCACATCCATAGATGAGTCCAAGGTGTGCCGGCTTTAAAGATCCATTTATGGATTGAAGCAAGCATCTCAGAGTTGGAACATGCATTTTGATAAGGTGATGAAAATGTATGGCTTCATTAAGAATGGAAAAGAGCCCTACTTTTACAAATGGGCAAATGATCTAGCAGTGGTATTCCTTGTCTTGTACATGGATGACATTCGTTTAATCAGGAATGACATTTTCATACTATAGAGAATAAATGATTGTCATCAGAGTTCTTTATGAAGGACTTGGATGAAGCATCCTACATTCTAGGAATGAAGATCTATAGGGATAGATCTAAAAGGATGCTTGGATTATCCCAATCCACATACATAGATACTATGCTAAAAAGGTTAAGCATGGAGAATTCCAAAAAGGGCTATCTCCCAATAGTCTTTGAAATTTCTCTCTCTAAGGACTGTCCGACAACTCCTGAAGAGAGAGAGCATATGAGTAAAATTTTATATACTTTGGTAGTGGGATCTATCATATACGCCATGATAGGTACGAGACCAGATGTGGCATACTCACTAGGAGTAGTGAGTGACCCTAGAGAAAACTACTAGAAAGTGGTTAAAGCCATTCTTAAGTATTTGAGAAATACTACGGACCAATGGTTGATTTATGGCGAGTCAGATCTGAAACTTATGAGGTTTAAAGACTCCATCTTTCAATCTGACTGTGATGATAGCAGAAGAATGTTGGAATATATCTTTACTCTGAATAATGGGGCCATCTATTGGAAGAGTTCTAAGCAGCATACTGTGGTGGACTCTATTTGCGAAGCAGAGTACATTGCAGCATCAGATGCCATAAAGAAAGTCGTGTGGCTGAGAAAATTTATCACCAAGCTCATAGTAGCACCCTCCCTAGATGGTTTGATCCTGCTCTACTATGATAGCACTGGTGCCATAGCTTAGGTGAAGGAACCAAAGGCACACCAGCACACGAAGTACATCCTATGCCGCTTCTGTCTAGTTTGGGAGATCATGGATCGAGGTGACATCGATCTTTAGAAGATTGATGAAAAGAAGAATCTGACCAACCCCTTTACTAAAGTTCTAACAATAAAAGAGTTCGACAACCACAAGTCGAAGATGGGTATTAGATATTATGCCGAGTGGCTTTAGGACAAGTGAGAGTTGCTGAAAAATGTGTCTCAAAGTCAATTGTTAGCCTATTGATGGTTGAGCTATATTGTATCTATAATTGATTTATTAATAAGTAAAATATATTTTTTGATATTTTTCATCATAAAGTATTTATCTTTTAACAAACTTCATTATTTTAATGAAGTTCTTAGGACTATTTAGCTTCAATAAAGAGAGGATTTATCGATTAGTCCTTAAAATAGTTTATGGCCAAATGATAGGCCATTAATTAGGACGACAGCTTCTATCGAGCATAAATTATTGTGTGCCATATAGGTTGGTTGTCCTCTTAACCAAGGTATGTGGAGACACTAGTACGACATACAAATGAGATGTATGGGTACATCATTATTGAACGTGACCAACTCCAGAGCATTCTGTTGTCGAGAATGTTTCTACTGGGATATAGGTATAAGTTTTCCTTAAACCTAAGATCACCTTAGTGACTTACAAGCAACTCACCGTGCTTTGGTACTAAACTAACTAAATTTTTAATTTAGTAATGGAAGGCTTTTAGGCACAATCATGTACTTGTAAAGATAGAGTATGATCAAGATGGAATTGACCACTTCAAGAGTTGGAGAATAATGTATCACTGTATTTCAATATAGCAAAATCTTAGCTAGGATAATCCATTAGATAGATTTGATATTTTTAAATACAATGTGGACAACTTGATCAGAGTTGATAGTTGAACTCTGAGGTGTCCGACAAACATTTTGGTCAAGGGGATGAATTATATGAAAACTATATCCATATGGGTTCTAAGGATGTTGTTCTACACATTCGACCTATCCGACCATCGTGTACTATTCCTAGATGGTTACTTTGATTGGTATAAGAATCTATTTTTTTGCTACCAACTTAGGTTTAGAGTTATGAGGTCATACATATTAGAGCTCATGATTTGATCGGATGATTGATCAATATTTAAGAATTGTTCTATGGTTAAATGATCAATACAATTGATGTATAACCTAGTGCAAGTGTTGCAGGAGGATTGATTAGCAATTAGATTGCTAATTGGCTCAATTTATTTAAGCCAGAGAGCTGAGATTAAGTCTAATTAAATATAATTTAATTATATTTAGTTTGGACTTGATTGGATCAAGTTCAACTGGCTTATTGGATAAGCCAAGTGCAAGAAAAACTTATCCTAGTTCAACTAGGTCTTAGGTCAACACAATTTTCTAATTTAATCAAAAAATTAAATCAAAATTAAATTTAATTTAATCTAATTTAATTAAGTCATTAATTAGGTTAGGGTCTAAGTTAATTTTATTGACTTGGTTTTGATTTAATTTGGTTTGAGAAACCACTTTGACTAAGTCATAGATGGAATCCTAATAAGACTAGGATTTCACGTTGCGCCACCTTAGCCCCCATGCTCCATGCCCTCTTTCTCTCTTATTTTGTGCAATAAAAACCTCTCACACACGCCCTCCTCTCCTCTCTTTCTCATATGGAAATTAGGTAGTGGACCAAGTCAAAGAAGGGAATTTGTTTTGATTTCAAATCCTATGAGATAGTGTTTTGAAAAACCAAAATTCCTCCTCCCATGTGTTTTGCCCTCCTCCCTATTTTCTCTCTATTTTTTATGGTAAAAAGAAGAAAGTTTTGGGTGATTTTCTCAGATGGTCCATGCCTAAAATTTTAGAGAGGGCGCCCAACCCAAATTGGACATTCCTTTTCTAGTTTTTGACCTAGACAAGAACTCCTCTTTGCCTATATATTTAGGATGAATTTTGAGCTAATTTTTTGTGAGGTTATATACCATTGAGAGAGCTTTAGGGTGTGTGAAAACTAGGAAGAGAGAGTCCTTGGGCATTGGGTTTTCATAGACATCAAACTAGGTGTCTAGGTGAGAGCAAAGAGAAGAAGAAGAGGGTCTTCTTCTAGGTTGCTGTGTTCACCTCTTCCCTTCCTCCTTTGAGTTTTCTAAGAGTGCCTCACATTTGAAACCTCCTCTCCTCCTCCTCTTTGGAAGAGTCCAAATCTAAAAGAAGGAGGCATCTGATCGATCGTCCAAGAAGGATCAGCACAGTACTAGCATATTGTACTGATTTTCTGCATTCGAACTTCTGATCGTGATTCGTGGGCTCGTGTGGATGACTCGTAGAGCAAAAGGAGGAGAGGGAAGAGATCATGCAGAGGTAATACATATTGAACATGGACCGTTCGATCACGTTCATCAAGAGAATTTGGACCACCCGATCATGCCAAATAAAGATCCTAGAGTCCTTCAGTCAACTACCTTCTTAGCTATTAGATCGTGCAGAGGGAAGAGATCTAGCTGCTGAATCGCATGATCAACCACTCTAGACCATAGATGGATAATAGGAGCTGGGCTATTTTAAATCAAAACAAAAATCAACCCCAACCATTAGATCTAAACCTGGAACAAGCACAATCATTTGGATCGTGCCTTTACTGTGCTGGTGGACTAGTTGAGCAGGGCATACTATAGACCATGACAAGTCAGCATGCGCCTTGCCATCAAAATGATCAAAATACCCTTGAGCCTCAGTCCACAATAAGCTACATGGTTTTTGATGTCATGGTAATGTCAGCGCTGGAGGGAACTAGGCTAGGCTAGCTTGTGGGCTACAGGCTTTGAAGGTGGGTGGGCTGCACTCGATCAAGTATTGGGCCATGCTCGACTAAATCGGGCTGAGTTTTGGCAAACCGACTGAGTTGAGCTGGTGGGCTGATTTTTTTTAATTTTTTTCTTTTATTTTTTTCTTTTCCTTTAAGTTTTCATACCGGATCTATTTTAAATCTGATTTGCGCTAAATTTTCTTCATTTTAACCAAAAAATTAAGCTCTTTTTGTTGACAATCATTTTTCTACAAAAGATAAATAAAAATATTAATTTTAAAAAATAAAAATAATTTAATTTTTAAATTAATACTTTTATTAGTATATTTGTGATACTTATCAGTGTCCTAACAATAACTTCGCGCTCTATCAAGTTTTTGGCGCTATTACCAGGAAAGGCATAAATATTAAAATTCTAATTTCTTTAATTTTTTATGAATATAGCTTACTATTTTTTTTATTTTTTATAAAAAAAGAAACAAAATAAGGGAAGGAAGCTTACAATTTTGCTTGGTGAGATCAATCGTTACCCCAAACTTTTTTCTTTTCTAGCATTATTTGCTTTATTTTTAAATTAATTTATAAATAACCTACTTGAATTTATTAAAAACTTCATGACAAGAGTAGAAATCCTAATTGCTTAGAGCTAGCATCCATCATATTAGATTTATTTTATTTTGGTGATTGCAGGAGATAATGTAAGCCTTTCAAGTTTAATTTGTTTCATGCATCTAATTTAGTTGCATAAAATCTCTTGTTTGAAATTGGTTGTGTATATTCATCTCAAATCAAATTAAGGATAATAGCTATTAACAAGATATGATGGGAATTTCATCATCCTTTCATGATCCAAAAATCTTATTCTCGTTGATCTAAGCCTTTAATTTAAAATCAATTAGATATTGACCCTTAAAAAACTTGAGCTCACTAGGATAAGGAATCCTAAGAGTTGGACTAGGTTAGGGTTAGTCAATCTGACTGGTGTCTAAGAAAAGTAGTTTAGGGATCACATCCCAAAGGAAGATGGTTACTTAATTGATTCCATTAGCATATCTGGCCAATTTAATTGATATCTAAGAAAAGCAACGGAAGGACCCCCACAAACCTTATACTTATGTAGCTAGTTAAATGGCTAATCTATTACTTAGAGGATTTAAAGGTGACCTTGGCTATTAGGAGCTATTTAGATCTAGGATAACTCTTAGTCAGGATTGATTGCCTAACTTGATTACTGACTAACATTAAACCTAGCTGCAACTAATTCTTCTCTATCTTCTTAGCTTTATGACTCTTTAGGTTCTCTTCTTTAGAACTCTTTTCTCTCTTTCTTCTTTCTTTTTCTTCTTTTCTTATCTTCTAAAAATAATAATAATAATAATAAAATAAAATTAAAAAATAAAAAAAATATATAAAAATTTTTGAACTATATATTAGGGTTGCACTAATACATGTATGGTAGGGGATCATTTTTTCTCATCCTAGTTAACCTAATCCTAAAATTGAATGATTGATTTATATTGAACCTGATAATTAGTAATTATCATAAATTTATAAATAAAAGTATTAATATATATATATATAAATTGATATTTATTTTATAAAATTAAAATTTTTATTTATGTTTTATAGGAAAGAAGCGCAATAATGAAAAGAACTCAATTTTCTAGTTTAAACAAATCAAATTTGAAGAAAATCAAAGATAAATTAAAATTTAAATGAAGGTTGGAAGAAATAAAAAAATAAAAAAAATATATTCATTTGATTCAGACTAATTCGGCTTAGAAAAGAATAGGCCTAGATTGCAGACCGCAGCATGTAGAACCGAACCGGCCTAACCAACCGCTAGCATCAGCACGATGTCAAATTCATCGCAACTCACTAGGTGCATTACTGTGGCTATAAATCATGTCTTCACGAGTGGGGCTGAAGTGGTATGCACCATCTGACAACTCTCAGAGCAGTCGGTCACCATCCGATGGTAGGCATGATTTTTGGCATTGATTAGGAATCCTCTAGCAATCCTAGGCACTATCAGATGACATCCGATGGTCTGATTAGAAGATCCAATAGTAGAGGAGAGTTCTAACTTGATCCAAGATTTCCCAAGCCTTCCTATGCACCATCCGATGGCTGAAACAGCCTGATCAGGAGAGTTGATGGACCTTATTCAATTCAGGCATTGATCTTGAGGTTTTAATGGGTTTTTGATGGGTCTTGAGCCTTTTGATCATAATCTTATGACCAAAATTCAGTTAAGCATGAGAATTTCGATCCAAACTCCAATTTGAGTTCAGAAAGAACTCAAAAATCCCTATTTCTTTCTCTATTTAATCCCTCATGTTACGCTAGATTCTCTCAAACCCTCCCGAGGGGGATTAGCCCTCTTTCTTTCTCTCTTCTTTTCTTTCTTCTTTGTTTCTTCTTTTTTTTCTTTTTCTTTATTTTGGAGAATTCAAAGATGCCGAAAGCTAGAAAGGTCAAAACCATATACGGCTAAAGGTCTCATGTCTTAGGGAGTAAGGGAAGTCTTTTGATCATGAGAGTTTGTAATTTAAATCTTATTTATCTTTTTATTAAGTAATAATTTTTTTTTATCTTTTACATATTTTTCTTACTTATGCTTTAATGTTTATTTTTCTTGCACTTTACACTAAGGAGATAGATTATGATTGCAGAAAGATATGGTCTATGCTCAGATTAGGATGAATTATATGAATTAATCAAAATTATATTTATATTCTTTGATTGTATGATCTAAATCTATGTCTGTGGGATGGATCATGATCATGCTAGATATGATCCATTCTTGATGGAATAAATTATGTTAAAATTGGATCAAGGGAACATGCATCTCGTTAGATTGCATGTTGATAATGAAAAGATTGTATAAATTAATTATAAACTTGAATATTAAAAAATAGAACTGAAACCCTAGATAATTTCCCTTCTTATTCTTAATTAATTCTAAAACTCTAATTAATTAAATATTTTCTTTCTTTTATTTTAATTTGCTAAAATCTAAATTAGTTCTCTTTAATTTACTTCTTGAAATTTTTATTTTATAAATTAATTTAAAATTTTATTTATAATTAAAATTGAATGTAATTTAGCCTTCAATCTCCAAGAAAATCGACATGTGACTCACCACTATCATAACCTATAGTAAGATTAGTTTAAATTTTTATTTATTGCTATAATGACAAGCATCAAATTTTTGGCACCATTGCCAGAGATTATAGCATGGTTACTTTAATTTTTTCTAAATAAATATATATATATAATTAATTAAAAAAATTATTATTTTTTAATTTTATCTAGTTGTTACTATCTTTCATAATTGATTTCTTGCTTTCTATAGTTTAGATTAATTTACTACTTTTTAAGACTTAATCACCTAAATTTACTTTCTTTTACAAAACCAAATGAATCAAAAAAAAAATTTATAAAAAGATAAAACTATAAATCCTAAAAATTACCAACATCTCATAATACTTAATTAATTCAGTATAATCTAAAATATAAAATAAAATTAATTTTTAACATGTTTGGATATCTTGCTTTGTTTGCATTGCATATCCATAATATACTTTAAGGGCATAATCCATTAAATGAGATATGATTGAAATTTGATCATCCTTTCATAGCCCACAAACCACCATATTTTATATTGCATTAACCTAAGTTTTTAACTTAAAATCAATTAGATGTTGGCCCTATGATATTTGAGCTCAATAGAACAAGAAAGCCTTAGAGTTAGACCGGATTCAGATTGATTTATTGCTTGATGTCTAAGGCAAGTGGTTTAAGAAGATAGTTTTCAACTGATTCCACTGTCTGATCTAACCAACTTAGTTGGTGTCTAAGAAAAGTAATAAGAACCTCTCACATTTTATATTTACTGGCCGAGTTAGTTAGTCAATCTTGGGCTTAGAGTGCTCGAAGGTGATCTTGGAATAGTTAGGAGCTATCTAGATCTAGGTTAATCCTAGGATAGAGAGTCCATGCTTATTTAACATGATTATAATTAATAAAAAATACTAAACTAATTCTTTGCATCTATCATCCTTAGATCTTGGATCCTCTAGGCTCTTATCTTTAGAATTCTTTCTCCTCATCTATTTTCTTATCCTTTAAAATAAAATATAATAAATAATAATTAAAAGAGGATTGCTTTGATCTGGAACCCTTGATTGTAGATATTAGAATAATCAAAACAATCTGAGATGGATCTCGAGAGTAGATTGGATGAGTTGTTCCATAAAATAGATTGTCTAATAGCCATTAGACACTCTTTCTATCAATCTTTTCTTCCTGCACAATAAATTTGTGCAATATGTTCGAGCCCCACTCATATAATGAGTGAATGCCCACATCGATTTTTTAAGTATTTGTATAAGCAAGTTTATTAAGATCAAATTCAAATAGCCTATAGATCGGAAAATAATTCATACTTTAACACTTAAAATCTAGGCTGGGGGACTCAACCAATTTTTTTGTGGCAATTACAACCAGTGGTTACCCCAGTGCCACAAGGACCTACTTTCATGGATGCATCTTATTATGATATGCCCTACCTATAATATCAGTCTTCTCCAAGTAACAATGACTCAACTTTTGAAGAGAGGATTTAGCAAGCATTAGATGAGTAAGAGAACTTACCAATCAGACCATACAACAGACCTATCACTCTTGTATGCAAAACTATAAAGAACTAGAAAAGTGAGCACTTACATTCAATTAGCAGGAGGAAAGAAAGTTGCTTAATCAACCTAATAGTGAACCTGAGAGATCATATATAGCTAAAAATTTTAATATCCCCATAATTTTTCCTAAAGAATCACATATAACTCTCGAAAAAGAAATGGGCATAGAACAAACTTGTATAACCACAAAGACCCTCTTAGGCCATATAACTGAAGCAAAAATATATCAAAAAGACCAAGAATGGTGGGACGAACCAACTTCATCATCATCTTACTTACCTATGGACCCATTTCCAAGTGCCTTAAAATCATCCAATCCTTTTAATAGGGAAGGAGGACAAATTAATAAGATGATGGAATTAATAGAGACTTCCCAAGAGTCATAAATGAATAACACACTAGAGGAAGCCACGCCTATAATTCTTTCCCAAGAATCGATAAATTCCTATTTGGCTCATTATGAGGTGGATGATTTTAATGAAGATAGGTACAGTATAAAAGTAAACGACCAAATAGATATACCCTACCCCAAAATCAGTCCACTTTGGATTGAAAAATTTGAGCCACCACCTAGCCTATCAATAACTCCTTTATTAGAACTACCAACTATTTTAGAATTGAAGCTACGTTTTGATGCATCTACTGACACCCTACTAGTGATACCTTATTAGGAAGACCAACTAGTAGATTTCTAAAAGTATATAAAGAAGCTGTTGGATGGGATATTGCAAAAATGAGAGACCAGGATTTTAAGACTAATTTTTGTATATTCAACATTACTTTCGAGGACTGCCTCCAAAATCTATCAATAATATTAAAATGATGTATCGAGCTAGATCTAAAATTGATTTGAAAAAAGTGCCATACTTTAGATCAAAAGGAATTGATACCAAGACACATTATACCTAAGAAAAGAATTGGAATAGATCATGCTATAGTTGAAGTAATTTCTATACTACCAACCCTGATTTCAGTCCAACAAGCACAATCCCTTCCTAGACATCATAAAAATTTTAGATTTTGTTATAGCATGCTTGCTTAAAATATTCTATTGATTCGAGCAAAGTTTAGTCATCGTAAAGTATTCTATGAACATTTTTCTACCATAATGACAAGACCTTCTACTTGGTTTATCTTTTTGAAATCTGGAAGGATGCACTAAAGTTGATTATAAGTAAAACTCCATCGTAGAATCTGGCTGAAGACGTTAAACTTAGCACTTACTAAAAGGCAACCCAGCTTTTGCATTTGAATTTTTTTTTTATTTTTAGCTTACTTTTCTTTTTAATTCAGGACTAAGTTGGGGGGAGAACTACAGATCCATGCCGGATGAAGAACAAATAAAGCCCAGGTCGAGATAAAAATTAAATTAAACTAGGTGAACTCTTTTCTTTTTCCTTATATTTATATATCACACTCTACTTCTTTCCTTCATTGAGGATACTAGAAATTAAGTTGGGAGGAAGGATTGTTAGATGTGTTCCCTAGAAGCTAGATTGGCCGATACTTATAAAGTACTTTCTAAAAGTATTTTTATAATTTTGACTAAAATTAATAAAAAAATTATTTTCTATCATATTATATATTTAACATGTCTGTGATATATTCTTTGAGTTAACAGGCATGATAATACATATTTTCAAGAGTTAAAAATTTAAGACATGTATTATCATAATTAACTCATAAATTACTCCCGATTATAGGATCGTCATGAGAATATGATTGATCCGAAAGATCGGTATACGATTACTTTCTTAGGATAGATGAGTTTTAAGTCTATGATGTGGAGATATCAGAGCGAGAGTATAGGTACTTATTAAGAATAAGGGCACCGAGTGTGACCACCTCGAGCAGTTATAAGAGAGTCTACCTTCTCATCGATGACTAGCTCGATGTTGCAGTCGTGTGTCTAGTTCTTTGATCTAAGGTGCATCGATAGTTCACCTTGAGTATGTTATAGTTTGACTACACCATAATTCGATCTCCTAGCCATTCGAAATTCTAAGGTATATGTTGGCTATAGCATGTTCATTATAGAAATTGGATTGCACTAATAGGGGATCTATCAATCTCAATAGAGGAGTAGTCCTATAATAATCATGTGATTGAGTAATTAAGCCCATGGCCATGGCAATGTGAATTAATAGAAAGAGGTTTCTATTAGGGTTTTACATCAGACTCGAGTCAAATGATTCATTCATATGACGGGTGTTACATCTGACGAGTTTATCTTGACCTTGATCCTAGAGGCTCATGATAGAAAAACCTAATCACATAGGTAGCTATATCAAGAGGTTTGTATTCAGTTCACATGGGTTGCCACTATATACTACTAGGTGTCACTAGTGGCTTTTGGAACCAATTAGAATTATCTTGATGATCGACAATTCTAATTAAGTAAATCAGAAGAGTTTTGGTCCATCAAAAGATATTTCGATGATATCCATGATACAAATCGCAACATGTCTCGTTACCATACAGAACTAAACCTAACTAGATCACACAAACAATGATTTGGGTCTAGATTTCATCAATTAGGCTAACCCAGTTTGATTGATTTGGATTAGATCCAATCAGACTCAAAAAAATGGTGCTAGCACATGATCGAACCTGACTTTCTCCTTCTGTTGTCTTTCTGATTCATCTCGATCAAGTCAAATTAGATTTGGCTCAATTAGAAACCCTATATGGGCTTGTCCTAGTTTGAATGGAGCTTGTCCTGGTCAGATCAATAGTTGTCCTGACCAGTTTAGGGCTTATCTTAATCCCATCATATGGAAATAGGATAAGGGTCAAAAGTTGACCTATATGAAGGAAAAACTGCTTTTTCCCACCACAAGATTGGTTTGATCTGATTAGATCTACAAAAAATATTTTAAAAATTTTTCTATAGAGTCTAATTAGATTAGAGAGTTCTTCAATCTGATTTTAATAATTTAATATTAAAAATTAAAATTAAAATTAAAATAATAACATCTGATGTTACCTTTAGGGTAAACTACCATTACCCTGTTGATGATCTACGAAAGTTTTGGGTTCTGGATCAAGCCACGCACCTGCTTAGCCTCTATCATTAATCTAAAAGTGCTCTTTTTCTAGATCTGATCACTAAAAGTCAGATCTAAATCTGATTTTGTATAGCCTTCAAATCAACTGATGAAGGCAACATGTTCGTCTCACGAACATCGTCTCTTTCCTTGAAAATTTTGCACCAATTCCTTAGGACCTTCTCTTGGAACCTTGGCCCAACCTTTGGGCATGGAGAAGAAGAAGAGGAGGGGTGTGGAGAAAGAGGGGATAGCAGCAAGAGGGGATTTAGGGCATGGCAAAATGACAATATGAAACCCTAGGGTGCAAGGTCTCTTAAATAGAGTCCTACACCACCTTAGTGTTCCAATCAATCAAGCAACCAATTGCTTGATTTGTTTTTGATTTCTTGACAAATTTTTCATGCCAACTCACATCAAATTTGCCACCCCAAATATTTCATATAATTCCATACAAAATAGGTAGGGAGAAGGAAAGAAAGTTTGGTGCAAAATGGATTCTTCCTTCTCTCTTAGAGTTTCATCTCTATCAAACTCTTTGACTGGTCAAATCTAAAATTTGACCAAGTCAAAGCCTATCCACATTGGAAACATGCCTAGGGGGACATGCCCCCTCTCTATGCCATATCAAAAAGTGGGGGAGCATGTCCCTAAAAATTCTCTAGGGGGTGTGTGCCCCTGATCCCTTCTTTCTTACAACTGGGTCAACCTTTGACCCTGGTGTGTAACAAAAAAGGCAGATGACCAAAAATGGTAGGTGACCAGAAATGGCAGGTGTTATCCTAAAATCATCTGATGAATCTAGACAATCCAATTTTGATGTGGATAAGTTCTAGTCAGAGTTTTGGTTGAGACAAACTAGAAAGACTACAAAAGGAGAATGTTAGGTTCAATCATATGCTAGCATGATTTTCTTGAACCTAATTGAATCTAATCCAAATTAATTAAACTAACTCAGTTCAATTGATCACAACCAGACTCAAACCCTTGTATGTATGATCCAGTTAGGTTCAATTTCATATGATAATGAGATATATCAAGATCTCTATCATTGACATCATCGAAATACCTTTCGATGTATCAGAACTTTTCTGATTCATACAATTAGAATGACCGATCATCAAGATCATTTTAATTGCTCTAAAAAACTACCAGTGATACCTAGTAGCATATGATGGCAATCCATCAAAATTGAAAGTGAACCTCTCGATGCAACTATCTATATGAATCGATTCTACTATCATGAGTCTTGATAGGATTAGGTTTTAAGGTAAACTCGTTAAAATCCAACATCCATCATATGAATAAATCATTTGAGTTCGATGTGAAACCTTAATGGAAAACTCTTTTCTATTATATCACACTGCCATGACCATGGGCTTAAGAACTCAATCTCATGATCATCATAGGACTACTACTCCACTATCGAGGTTGATAGATTTCTTTTTGGTGCAATCCAGTTCCTATAGTGAATATGCTATAATGAACATACACCTTAGGATTCTGAATGGCTAGACGACCAAGTTATGGTATAGTCAAACTATGACACACTCAAGGTGAACTATTGACGCACCTTAGGTCAAAGAACCTGATACACAACTACAACATCGAGCTAGTCATCGACGAGAAGGTAGACTTCCATATGACTGCTCGATGTGGTCACCCTCAGTGCCCTCATTCTCTCACAAGTATCTATACTCTTACTTCAGTGTCTTCACACCATAGACTCAAGACTCATCTATTCTAAGAAAGTGATCATACACCAATCTTTTGGATCGATCACCATCCTCGTGATGATCCTACGGTCGAAAGTAGTTTATGAGTTAATTATGATAAATCATGTCTTAAATTTTTAACTTTTGAAAATATGAATTATCATTACCATTAACTTAAAGGATGTATCAGAGATACTTCTAAATACACACTATGATAGAAAAATAATTTATTTATTAATTTATAGTCAAAATTATAAAATTATCCTCAGAAGTGTATTACCAGTCTAAGCCAATCTGACTTCTCTAAGTCCCATCTTCTCAAGGTGGGCTTGGATTTTCTGCTGGCCTAAAGGCTTCGTTAGTGTATCTACCATGTTGTCCATAGAGTCGACTCTCTTAACCCTGACGTAACTCTTCTCGAGGTAATCACAGATGAGATGGAATTGCCACTCGATGTGCTCCAATTTTTGGTGAGACCTTAGCTCCTTAGCCAAAGCTATGGCATCATTATTATCATAGTACAGAGGGACGACATTCGATGCCATTACTTCGAGCTCTGTGGTGAACTTCTTATACCAGAATGCCTTCTTTGCAGCTTTCGATGCAGCGATGTACTTTGCTTCCATGGTGAAATTCGCTATCATGGTTTGCTTGAAACTCTTTCAACTGACGATACTATCATTGTACATAAATAGACTGCCAGATATCAACTTTCGATTATCTATATCAGACATAAAGTTTGGGTCTATATATCCCTAAACTTGGAGTTCTCCATTACCAAAGACTAAGAACATATCCATAGTTCTTCTCAAGTACTTAAGGATACACTTCATAAAATTCTAGTGCTCTTGATTTGGATTCGACTGATACCTGCTTGTAACACTCACGGCATGGGCTATATCAGGTCGTATACATAGCAAGGCATACATGAGGCTTCCTATTGCAGAAGCATAAGGAATCTTGCTCATGTCGTCAATCTCCTCAGGTGTGCTAGGGCACATCTTCTCGGAGAGATGAATACCATGTCTGAAGGGTACCATCCCCTCTTGGAGTTTTCCATGCTGAACCTCTTCAGCACCTTCTCTATGTACATCTTCTGTGAGAGACCCAGCATCCTATTTGGTCTATCCCTATGGACCTTAATCCCCAGAATAAAGGATGCCTCCCCTAGGTCTTTCATAGAGAACTCTTTTGATAACCACATTTTGACCGTTGTTAACATGGGAATATCATTTTCAATAAGGAGGATGTCATCCACGTACAGCACGAAAAAGATAATAGCACTTCCATCGATCTTTTTGAACACACATGGCTCCTCATTTTTGATAAATCCAAATGATTTGATCACATCATTAAAATGAGTATTCCAACTTCGAGATGCTTGCTTAAGTCCATAGATGGATCTTTGTAGCTTAGAGACCTTGTGATTAGCATCACTAGATGTGAAATCTAGTGGCTGTTCCATATAGATATCTTTTTCAAGATATCCAATTAAGAATATCATTTTCACGTCCATCTATCATATTTCATAATCAAAATAGACTACAATAGCAAGTAGTGTGCGGATGGTTTTAGGCATGGCTACTGGTGAGAAGGTATCCTAATAGTCAATGTCTTCATGCGGACTATATCCTTTTGCCATTACCCTAGCCTTGAATGACTCCACATTTCCATCTACACATATCTTTCTCTTGTAGATCCATTTACGCCCAATAGGTACAATACCTTCTGGTGGATCTACCAAGATCCAGACTTGGTTCGATCGCATTGAGTTAATCTCTGACTTCATTGCCTCTAACCATTTCTTGGAGTCGATATTTGATATCACCTCATCATAGATTTTGGGATCATCACCACGAACCCCATTTCCTATGAGGAACATTTTCTCTACATCTTCTAAAATAATACCTAAGTATCTTTCAAGAGGATAGAAAATTCTATTTGATCTACGAGATAGAGAAAATTATGATTGGACTGGCTTAATTTGATTAGGTTCCATAGGTTTCTTAGCTCGTTGCTCTTGGGAGACTTTCTTCTCAAGCCTTATCTATCTTTCATTGCCACTATCTTGAATAAATTATTTTTTAAGAAAGATGGTATGTCTTTCAGAAGATAGAAATAATATCCTAACTACTCTTTAAGATATCCTATAAAATCAGCTCTAAAGGACCTAGACTCTAACTTATCCATCTACTATCTCTTGATATGAGTAGAGCAATCCCAAATTCTGAGATGACTCAGACATGATTTCTTACCATGCCATATCTCATACAGTATGGTAGGAATAGTTTTAGAGAGAATCCTATTCAGTAAGTAAATTATGATCATTAGACTATGTCCCCAAAGAAAATCAAGAAGGTCCATGAAGATCATTAATGATTGGACCATATCCAATAGGATCTGATTCCTCTATTCTTAAATCTCGTTGAGTTGAGGCATTTCAAGTGGAGTCCATTGAGAGACTATGCCATTTTTTTTAAGATAGGCTAGGAATTTTCGACTAAGGTATTCACCTCCTCGAGCTAATTGAAGAACCTTCATTGATTTTCTAATTTGCTTTTCTACTTTATGTCTGAAGTTCTTTAACTTTTCAAAAGCTTCAAACTTATGTCGCATCAAATACACAAACCCATATCGAGATAGATCATCAGTAAAGGTGATGAAGTAGACATAATTGCCTCTAACCGACATATCAAATGGGCTGCACACATCTGTGTGTACCAGGGCAAGAAGGTATGCGGCTCTTTTCCCATGTCCTATAAAAGGGAGCTTGGTCATTTTGCCATGAAGACATGATTCATAAATTGGATATGACTCAAAAGTTAACGAATTCAATAGTCCAGATTTCTCTAATTTGCTAACCCTATCTTCCGCTATATGACCTAGCCTAAGGTGCCATAGATATATATCATTTAGACTATCCCTAGGTCAGTTTAGTCCTACGACATTCATGTTTTGCTTGACATTTAACATAAAAACATCAATATGCAGCAGATAGAGATCATTAATTAAGAATCCACTTGCAATTTTATTTCTTTCAAAAAGAATAGTATAGTGGTCCTTAAAAAAGTTAATAGCATAACCTTCATGTGCTAAACAAGAAATAGAAATCAAATTTGTGCTTACTGCATGTACAAAATAATAGTTTCTAATAATCAAATCTAAATCAAATGATAGTCGAAGAGGATAGATTCCCATGGCCATAGCAGCAATTCTTGCTCCATTTCCAACGTGCAAGATCATCTCACCATCCCTCAGCCTCCTGCTCTCCTCAAGATCCTGCATAGAAGTGCATAAATGAGAACTAGATCCAGAGTCAAGAATCCAACTGGATGCAAAAAAAATCATTAAGTTAGATTCAGTCACGAGCATGCCTCCAGAAGGACCTGCCTTCTTCTTGTTCTTCAGGATGGCTAGGTATGAAGGACAGTTTCGCTTCCAATGACCATTAGAATTACAATGAAAACACTTTTCTTTATCAGCAACCTTCTTCTTTGGCTCCTCTTTCTTTTTCTTCTTCCCACTTTCTATCTTCTACTTCTTTACAGACTTCTACTTCTTTCCAAAAGATTTTTTTTTGGAGGAAGTCAACTCCACGAAAAGAACTGAGCCCTTTGAACCTTTCATAGAGAGCTCAATAGTAACCAGCATGTTCATAAGTTCAGCTAAGGTATTTAGAAGTTTATGCATATAATAGTTCATGATGAACTGCTAATACACATCAGTCAAGGATTGTAGAATTATATTAATCTACAGGTCCTTGTCCAACTCGACACTGAGCTTCTTAAGCTCCTCTAGGTCCTCAATCATCATCAGATAATGATCTTGGACCGACTGTCCATCACGTATCTGAGCCTTAAAAAGTCTCTTAATGACTTGATATTTGGCTGCATGACTTTATTCACCAAACAACTCTTGCAGGTGAGCCAACATTTGGCAGCTAGTCTTTATGTCTTCATGTTGGTGCTGGAGCTCAACAGACATCGAGCCCAATATATAATACCTGACTTTGTAATCTTCATCTATCCACTTGTCCAAAGACTCTCTCTGTTTAGCAGGTGGATGGGCTGATAAAGTGAGAGGATCCTATTTCAACACATGAGTCAACTTCTCAGAACCCAAAATGATTTTGAAGTTTCAGAGCCAATCATTATAGTTGGATCCAGTCAGTCTATGGGTGTCCAGAATACGGGCTAGTGGGTTGGATGCAAACATTTTTCTATAGAGAGTCGAAGTTTTTAATTAGATTTTATAATTAGACTTAATCAATTTATTTAGAATTTTAATTTTAAATAAATTTAACTTTCATTATTTTTTAGGATCCCTACACTTTTTTGGTAGAGATGCAAAAATCTCTATGATCAAAGATTTCTAGTAGATAGTGTGGTCCAATCGATTGGCTCACCACCTCACCTACCAGTTATTGGTGATGGGTCAGTCGATGAGTGGACAACACTTGTCCAATGATTCTCTATTCATGGTGCACCAACACCTGATATTTAATTCATGAATCTCACCATGTCTAGAATATTAATCCAATCCTTAGTTAAGTCAGACCCACCAGTTGCATGAATTGGATTTTTGGTTGCGTCTCTCACCATATCCAAAATATTGAGCTCAACCCATCCTCCAACCCGTAGCATCTAATGCCTAGTAGACAAGGTTGCATCTTTTCGATGCAACTGAACCATTATATCCAGCTAAGAACAATCAACCCCAAGAAGGGCCCGCACATCTACAATGGTGGAAGATCTTAGACTTAATATTTTTTTAGAAATATTTAATTTAGATCTTCTTAAACTAGACTTGACTTAGTTATAACAATTATGACTATCCTAGTGGCATGGGTTGGCTCAAATTATTAGCCATCTCTAATCAAAATTGGATCGACAAAAATAGCCAGGTAAGTAAGATCGATGGAAGGGATATGCCATTAACTCGATAAGAACGCATTTAGGTTGAGTAGCTCTCAATTAAAAATCAGTCGATCGTATCTACTAGACTTACCTTAGACACCAAATTATCGAATTAGAATCAATCGAGTTAGCTTACAATCTAGGATCGAATCGTGGAGCCAAATCAGGTCTTGACTTGATCGAGTCACATCTCAATATGAATAGATCTTGACCCAGACTTAATCCTATAAGGCTGGTCAAATCTAAGCTATCTTTGATCCCACCTAACCAACTCTTGATTTGGTTTGATCAACCGCTAGACCTAATTGAGCTACTCAGGCCCAAACCTAAATTTATGAAGGTGTCTTAGATATTAAAATTCATAATTTTAAATCTAATTAGTTTCATAATCTTAATTCTTAATTAAGTTTGGGTTCATAATCAGAAACTTGCAAAATTTCTAGGATTCCAGGATTCAGGATTTTGCAGAAAAGTAAATTTTTGATTTCTGATTAAGGACAAATGCGCAGCATCCCTACATGCCATAAGAGCACCTCGTAGAATGAGAGGAGAGGGCTTTTAAACCCTACTTTTCTCTTATAATCAGATGACCAATGGAATGCCTTAATCAAAAACAATTACTACACTACAAAATAATAAATCCACAACATTTATAAAATATAAAGTCATAGATCTAAATATGCATGTTCTATATACATCTCATGTATCAATCATTAAATCCTAAATGCATTCTTTTAGATCCAATACATCACATATAATATCTGAAAGAAAAATTTTGTATTGATCATATCAAAATAAAATCTATTCTAGATAAATCATAGAACTATTCTATAATTAGTCTAGGCATGCTTCATTCATATCTCATAACAAAATTAGAAATTTTATTTTTTATTTTTAGATCTGATTATAACATTTATAACATCTAAAAATAGAGACATAAAAATCTCAAAAAAAATTTAATCATATCAAAAAAGAAATTAGCACTAGACTACTCATAGAACAATTCTAAACCTAGTCTAGATTTGCATCTCATGCAAGATTGATGTGAATCTAAAATTTTTAATCTTTTTGATTTTAGATCTGATCATATCTGATGTGACATCTAAAATTTTTAATATTATATCATATATTATAAAAAAAATTAGATCTAAAATAGATTTGAAGAACTGCCAACCTCGCACTGATACCAATTAAAAGAAAAGCTGCTTTTTCCTACCACACGATCGGTTTGATCTGACTAGATCTATAAAGAATATTTCAAAAAATTTTTTATAGAGTCTAATTAGATCAAAGAATTTTCTAATCTAATTTTAATAATTTAATATTAAAAATTAAAATTAAAATTAAAATAGTAACATATGATGTTACCTTTAGGGTAAACTGCCTTTATCCTGTTGATGATCTATGAAAGTTTTGGGTTTTGGATCAAGCCACGCATATGCCTAGTGTCTACTAGAGTCCACTCAAGTTGGATCGAGAAGTGCTCTCCTTCTAGATCTGATTACCAAAAATTAGATTTAAATCTGATTTTGTATAGCATTCGAATCAACTAATGAAGGCAGCACGCTTGTCTCGTGAATGTCGTCTCTTTTCTTGAAACTTTTGCGTCAATTCCTTTGGAGCTTCTCTTGGAACCTTGACCCAACCTTTGGGCATGGAGAAGAACAAGAGGAGGGATGTGGAGAAAGAGGGGATGGCAATAAGGGGGCTTTGGGGCATGGAGCAATGACCATATGAAATCCTAGGGTGCAGGGTCTCTTAAATAGAGCCCTACGCCACCTCAGTGTTCCAATCAATCAATCAACCAATTGCTTCATTTGTTTCTGATTTCTTAACAAATTTTTCATGCCAACTCATATCAGGTTTGTTCCCTTCTTTTTTACAATAGAGTCAACCTTTGACCCTGGTGTGCAATAGAAAAGGCAGGTGACCAAAAATGATAGGTATTGTCCTAAAATCATCTAATGAATTTAGACAATCCTATTCTGATTTGGACAAGTTCTAGCCAGGGTTTCGATTAAGACGAACTAGAAAGACTACAAAAGGAGAATGTTAGATTCAATCATGTGCTAGTACGAGTTTCTTGAACCTAATCAGATCTAATCCAAATCAATTAAACTGATTTAGTCCAATTGATCATAATTAGAGTCAAACCCTTGTATGTGTGATCTAGTTAGATTCAATTCTATATGGTAATGAGATATATCATGATCTTTATCATTGACATCATCCAAACACCTTTCGATGGATCAGAACTTTTTTGATTCATACAATTAGAATGATCAATCATCAAGATCATTCTAATTGCTCCCAAAATTCACTAGTAACATCAGCAACATATGGTGGCAATCCATCAGAATTGAAAGCGAACTTCTCGGTGTAGCTATCTGTGTGAATTGATTCTACTATCATGAGTTTCAACAGGATTAGGGTTTAAGGTAAACTCATCAAAATCCAACATCCGTCATATGAATGACTCATTCGATTAGAGTTTGATGTGAAACCATAATAGAAAATTCTTTTCTATTATATCACACTGTCATGGCCATGGACTTAAGGACTCAATCTCGTGATCATCAAAGGACTACTCCTCCACTATCGATGTTGATAGATCCCATCTTTGTGTAATCCAGTTTCTACAATGAACATGCTATAGCTAACATACACATCTAGATTTTGAATGGCTAGGAGATTGAGTTATGGTGTAGTTAAACTATAACACACTCAAGGTGAACTACTGATGCACCTCAGGTTAATGAACTTGACACACAACGATGAGAAGGTAGACTTTCTTATGACTGCTCGATGTGGTCACGCTCAGTGCCCTCATTCTTTAATAGGTATCTATACTTTCACTCTGGTGTCTCCACACCATAGACTTAAGACTCATCTATCCTAAAAAAGTGATCGTACACCAACCTTCCAGATCGATCACCATCCTCATGATGATCCTATGATCGAGAGTAGTTTATGAGTTAATTACGAAAATTCATGTCTTAAATTTTTAATTCTTGAAAATATGAATTATCATTATCATTAACTCAAAGGATGTATCACAGATACTTTTAAATACATACTATGATAGAAAAATAATCTATTTATTAATTTTATAGCCAAAATTATAAAATTTTTCTTAAAAGTGTATCATAAGTGTCAACCGATCTAGCTTTTAGGGCACATATCTAACAAAGTTGAAGAAAAAATTGCTTTTTCTACAACAAGATTAGTCTGATCTGACCAAATCTGTTGGAAATATTTTAAAATTTTTCTATATAGTATAATCATATCAAAGAGTTCTCCGATCTAATCTTAATAATTTAATATTAAATCTAAAAAAAAATTAATTTAGACATGAACTTTGTACCTGATTAGATAATCTGATTATCCTATCAATGATCTATGGAAGCTCGGGGTTCTAGATTAAGCCATGCACGTGCCTGGTCTCTATCAAAGTCCACTCAAGCTAGATTTGGAAGTGCTATCTTTTTAGATCTGATCGCTAAAAATTAGATCTAAATCTGATTTGTAAAGCCTTTGAATTAGAAGAGATGGAATCACCGCTCGATGTGCTTGGATTTTTGGTGAGACCTTGGCTACTCAGCCAAAGCTATGGCACCATTATTATCATAGTATAGAGGGATAGCATTCGATGGCATCACTCCAAGCTCTGCGGTGAACTTCTTATACTAGAATGCCTTCTTTGTAGCTTTTGATGCAATGATGTACTCTGCTTTAATGGTGGAATCCACTATCACATTCTGCTTGGAACTCTTCCAACTGACAGCACCATCATTGCTCGTAAATAGACTGCCAGATGTTGACTTTTGATCATCTATATTAGACATAAAGTTTGAGTCTGTATATCCTTGAACCTAGAGTTCTCCATTACCAAAGATCAAGAACATATCCTTAGTCCTTCTCAAGTACTTAAGGATACCCTTCATAGAAGTCTAGTGCTCTTCATTTGGATTCGACTGATACCTGCTTGTGACACTCATATCATGGGCTATATCAGGTTGTGTACATAGCATGGTATACATGAGGCTTCCTATTGTAGAAGCATAAGGAATCTTGCTTATGCGTTCAAACTCCTCAGGTGTATTAGGGCATATCTTCTTAGTAAGATGAATACCATGTCTAAAGGGTACCAATCTCCTCTTGGAGTTTTTCATGTTGAACCTCTTCAGCACCTCCTCTATGTACATCTTCTATGAGAGACCTAGCATCCTACTCAGTCTATCCATATAAATCTTAATTTCCAAAATAAAGGATGCCTCTCCTAGGTCTTTCATAGAGAACTCTTTTGATAACCACATTTTGGCTGTAGTCAACATGAAAATATCATTCCCAATAAGGAGGATGTCATCCACATACAGTGCGAGGAAGACAACAGCGCTCCTACTGACCATTTTGAACATACAGGGCTCCTCCTCATTCTTGATGAATTCAAATGATTTGATCACATCATTAAAACGAGCATTCTAGCTCTGAGATGCTTGCTTAAGTCCATAGATAGATCTTTGCAGCTTGTAGATCTTATGATCAGCATCACTGAATTTGAAATCTAGTGGTTGTTCCATATAGATATCTTCCTCAAGATATCCATTTAAAAATGTCATTTTCACATCCATCTACCATATTTCGTAATCGAATTAGACTACAATAGTAAGCAGTGTGTGAATGGATTTAAGTATAGCTACTGCTGAGAAGGTATCCTAATAGTTAATGTCTTCGTGTTGACTATACCCTTTCACCACTAACCTAGTCTTAAATGTGTCCATTTTTTCATCTGCACCTATCTTTCTCTTGTAGATCTATTTACACCCAATAGATACAATACCTTCAGGTGGATCTACCAAAGTCCAGACTTAGTTTGATAGCATTGAGTCAATCTCTGACTTCATTGCCTCTAACCATTTCTTAGAGTCAATATCTGATATCATCTCCTTATAGGTTTTAGGATCATCACCATGAACTCTATTTTCTATGAGGAATATTTTCTCTACATCTTCTGAAATAATGCCTAAGTATATTTCAAAAAGATGGGAAATCCTATTTGATCTACGAGGTGGAGGAGGTAGTGATTGGACTGGCTCAATCTAATTAGGTCCCATAGGTTCTTTAGCTCGTTGCTCTTGAGAGACTTTCTCCTCAAGCCTTATCTATCTTTCGATGCCACCATCTTGAATAAATTATTTTTCAAGAAAGATGGCAGGTCGACTCACAATCACATTATGATCTTCCGCAAGATAGAAATAATATCCCAATGACTCTTTAGGATATCCTATAAAACAAGCTCTAAAGGACCTAGAATCTAACTTGTCCACCTGCTGTCTCTTGACATGAGTCGAACAATACCAAATTCTAAGATGACTTAAATTTGATTTCTTATCATGTCATATCTCATACGGTGTGGTAGGAATAGTTTTAGAGAAAATCCTATTCAGTAAGTAAATTATGGTCATTAAACTATGTTCCCAAAGATAATCTAGGAGGTCCATGAAGCTCATCATGGATCGGACCATATCTAATAGGATCCGATTCCTTCATTCTGAAATTTCATTGAGTTGAGTCATTCCAGGTGGAGTCCATTGAGAAACTATGCCATTTTTCTTAAGATAGTCTAAAAATTTCCAACTAAGGTATTCACCTCCTTGATCTGATCGAAGAATCTTAATGGATTTTTCAGTTTGCTTTTTTGCTTCATGTCTAAATTTCTTAAACTTTTCAAAGGCTTCAAACTTGTATCGCATGAAATACACATATCCATATCGAGATAGATCATTGGTAAAGATGATGAAGTAGACATAATTGCCTCTGGCCGACATGTCAAATGGACCACACACATTTGTGTGTACCAGTATAAGAAGGTCTATGGCCCTTTTTCCATGTTCTACAAAAGGGAGCTTGGTCATTTTGCCATGAAGGCATGATTCACAAATTGGATATGACTCAGAAGTCAACAGGCTCAATAGCTCGAATTTTTTCAATTTGTTAATCCTGTCTTTCGCTACATGACCAAGCCTAAGGTGCCATAGTAACTAATCATTTAGACTATTCTTAGGTTGCTTCAGTCCTATGGCATTCACATTTTGCTCGATATTTAACACAGATACATCAATATGCAACTAATAGAGATCATTAATTAAGAATCCACTTGAAAATTTATTTCTTTCAAAAAGAATAGTACAGTGGTCCTTAAGAAAGTTAATAACATAACCTTCATGTGCTAAATAAAAATAGAAATCAAATTTTTGCTTGCTGCAGACATAAAATAATAGTCTCTAGGAATCAAATCTAAACTAGATGGTAGTTGAAGAAAGTAGGTTCCCACGACCACAGCAGTAACTTTTGCTCCATTTTCGATACACAGGATCATCTCACCATCCCTTAGCTTCCTACTCTTCTCAAGATCCTACGTGGAAGTGCACAAATGAGCACTAGGTCTAGAGTCAAGCACCCAACTGGATGCAGAAGAAATTATTAGGTTAGATTCAATCATGAGCATACCTCTAGAAGGACCTGCCTTCTTGTTCTTCAGGGTGGCCAGGTATAAAGGACAGTTCTGCTTTCAATGGCCATCCAAAATATAATAAAAATACTTTTCTTTGTTGGCAGCCTTCATCTTCTACTCCCTTCTTCTTCTTTCCACTTTCTATCTTCTGCTTTTTCATGATCTTCTTCTTCTTTTCAAAAGACTTTCTTTTGAAAGAAGTCTGCTCCACAGCAAGCATTGAGTCCTTTGAACTTTTCATAGAGAGCTCAGTAGTATCCAACATGTTCATAAGTCCTGCCAAGGTATTTTGAAGTTTATGCATATGGTAGTTCATGATAAACTGCCTATATGCATCAGTCAAGGATTGCAGAATTATATCGATTGAAAGATCCTTGTCCAACTTGACACTAAGCTTCTCAAGCTCCTCTAAGTTCTTGATCATTATCAGATAATGATCTTGGACCGACTGCCCATCCTGCTTCTGAGCCTTAAAAAGTCTCTTAGTGACTTAATATTTGGCTGCACAACTCTGTTTGTCAAACTACTCTTGCAGGTGAGCCAACATTTGGCGACTAGTCTTTATGTCTTCATGTTGGCGTTGGAGCTCATCAGACATTGAGCTCAATATATAATACCTAGATTTGTTATCTTCATTCGTTCGCTTGTCCAGAGACACTCTCTATTCAATGGATGGATAGACTGGTAAGTGGAATCCTGTTCCAACATATGAGTCAACTTCTTAGAATCCAAAATAATTTCAAAGTTTTAGAGCCAATCCTTGTAGTTGGGTCTGGTCAGTCTATGGATGTTCAGGATATGGGCTAGTGGGTTGGACGTAGATATTTTTCTATATAGAGTCAAAGTTTCTAGTTTGATGTTATAATTAGACTTAACCAATTTATTTAGAAGTTTTATTTTTAAATAAATTAGGCTCCCACTATTTACTCGAATCCCTATACTTCCTGGGCAGAGATAAGAAAATCTCTACGATCAATTATTTTTAGTGGATGGTGCAGTCCCACCGACTGGCTCATCACCTCGCCTAATAGTTATTAGTGATGGGTTAATCGATGAGTGAACAACTCTTATCCAATGATTCTCTAATCATGGTCCACCCAAACCTGATATCTAATTCATGAATCTCACCGTGTCCAAAATATTGATCCAATCCTTAGTTAAGTCAGACCTACCAATTGCACGAATTGGATTTCTGATTAGATCTCTCACCATATCCAAAATATTGAGCCTAATCCATCCTTCAATCCATAGCATCCAATGCCTAATAGACATGGTTGCATCTTTCTGGTGCAACTGAACCACTATATCCAACCAAGAATAATCAACTCTGGGAAGGCCCCGTACATCTACAACGGTGGAAGATCTTAGATTTAATATTTTCTTAGAAAGATTTAATTTAGATCAGTGTAAACTAGACTTGACTTAGTCATAACAATTATGACTAACCTAGTGGCAAGGGTTGACTCGAATTGTTAGCTACCTCTAATCAAAACTGGATCGACATAAATGACCAAGCAAGTGAGATCGGTGGAAACAATATGCCATTAACTCGATAAGAACGTATTCAAGTTGACTAGCTCCCAATTAAAAATCAATTGATTATATCTGCTAGACTTATCTTAGACATCAAATAATCGAATCAGAATCAATCGAGTTAGCTTACAATTCAGGCTTCAACCGCGGAGCCAAATTAGATCTTGACTTGATTGAGTCACATCTCAATGTGATTTGACCTTGATCTAGACTTAATTCTATTAAGTTGGTCAAATCTAAACTTTCTTTGATCCCATCTAACCAACTCTTGATTCGGTTTGATCAACCGCTAGACCTAATTGAGCTACCCAAGCACGAACCCAAATTTATGAAGATGTCTTAGATCCTAAAATTCATAATTTTAGATCTAATTAGTTTCATAATGTTAATTCTTAATTATGTTTGGGTTCATTACCAAAAATATGCAAAAATCCTAAGGTTTCAGGATTTAATATTTTGCAGAAAAGTAAATTTTTAATTTCTAATTAAGGACGAACGTGCAGCACCCCTACAATTCATAAGAGTACCCCATCGAATGGGAAGAGAGGGCCTTTAAACCCTACTTTGCTCTAATGATTGGACGGCCAACGGGAATGTCTTAATCAAAAATAATTACTATACTATAAAATAATAAATCTACAACATATATCTTATATAAAGTCATAGATCTAAACATGCACGTTCTGTATACATCTATGAATCATTAAATCCTAAATGCATTATTTCAGATTTGATACATCACATATAATATCTAAAAAATAAATTTTATATTGATCATATCAAAATAAAATCTATTCTGGATAGATCATAGAATAATTCTACAATTAGTCTAGGCATGCTTCATTCATATCTTATATAAAAATTAGAAATTTTATTTTTTATTTTTATATTTGATTATAACATTTACAACATCTAAAAATAGAGGCATAAAGATCTTAAAAAAAAAAATTAATCATTTCAAGAAGAAAAATAGTACTAGACTACTCACAGAATAATTCTAAACCTAGTCTAGATTTACCTCTCATGCAAGATCGATATGAATCTAAAATTTTTAATTCTTTTAATTTTAGATCTGATCATATCTAATGTGATATTTAAAATTCTTAATATCAAACCATAGATTATAAAAAAAAAAAATAGATCTAAAATAGATCTGAAGAACTACTAACCTAGCTCTGATACTAGTTAAAGGAAAAACTGCTTTTTCCACCACAGGATCAGTCTGATCTAATCAAATCTATAGGAAATATTTTAAAATTTTTTCTATAGAGTCTAATCAGATCAGAGAGTTCTCTAATCTAATTTTAATGATCTAACATTAAATATAAAAAGAAAATTAAATTAGATATAAACTTTGTACTTGATTAGGTAATCTGATTACCTTGCTGATGATCTATGGATGCTCGGGGTTCTGGATTAAGCCACGCACATGCCTGCCCTCTACCGGAGTCCACTCAGGCTAGATTTGGAGGTGCTCTCCTTCTAGATCTGATTGCCAAAAATTAGATCTACATTTGATTTGTAAAACCTTTGAATCAACTAATGAAGAATTAAGATTGCCTCTATAGATCTGACTTTCTATAGATCTAAATCAGCTGATGAGGGCCTCTACAGATCTGACTTTCTCCTTTTGTTATCTTTCTAATTCATCTCAACTAAGTCAAATTAGATTTGGCTCATTTAGAAATCCTGTATGGATTTGTCCTAATCTGAATGGAGCTTGTCCTAGTCAGATCAAGGCTTGTCCTGACCAGCTTAGGGCTTGTCTTAATCCCATCAGATGGGAATAGGACAAGGGTCAAAAGTTGACCTATATTGTAGGAAAGAAGGGAGATGGGCATGCACCCCATAGAGAAATTCTAGGGGTGCGCACCCCCTAGTATTTTGACATGGAGATGGGTGCACAATCCTATGGATGTGCACCCCATGTGGATAGAAAAGGAGGAAGTCCATTTTAATTGGACTCTACAGGGATGAAGTTTGAATTGTTCAAACTTCTAGGAGATAACCCCTACACCAAGCTCTGATGCTTATCCATCTTTGGTGCCGCCTCTCCTCTTACTTTGGGTAACAAAACTAGATGTTGATCTGGTCTTTGGTGTGGAGATTAGATTAGAGTCTAGTTAATTCAAGTAAACTAGTTGCTTGAAGGTCTTTGACACAAGGGTGGTGTAGGAGTCTATTTAAAGACTCTGCACCCTAGGATTTATCATGCCATCCAATCCCATGCCCAAGCTCTATCAATCTCTCCATCTCTATGCCATCTTCCTCCTGATCCTCTCCCTCTTCTCCATGCCCAAGGAGTTGCGCAAGAAATAGTGATCAAAAGTTGAGAGCAGCTATTGTAAAGGTCAAGTCAGAAAGATCCCGATCAAGAGACGAACATGCTACCGTTAAAGATTAGTTTAAAGGTTCTACAAATTAATTCTTGATTTGATCTCTTGAGATCAAATCTAGAAGGAAAGGGCTTCCAAATCTGATCTGAGTGGACTTCAGTAGAGGCCAGATGCATGCACGGCTAGCATCAAATCCTCGAAGTGCTATTAGATCATCGATGGGGTAAATAGTTTACCCAACAAGGTAACATTAGATGTTACTAGTTTTAATTTAATTTTAGATTTTGCAATCTAATCATTCTAATTAGATCTGAAAATGTTTAGATCTGATATATCATAAAAGTTTTTTTTAAAAAAAATGCTTTAGATCTGATCAGATCAGATCGATCCTGCGGCGGGAAAACTAGATTTTTCTTCAACTCGTATCAAAGTTACGTTTGCAATTTTTTAAATTAATTTTAATCTAATTTTTATTTTTTTTATGATTTGATATATTAGATTTTAGATGTTACATGAGATATAATTAGATCTGAAATCAGTAGATCTATAAAATTTTTCATATGTGCTATATATATAATGCATGTCTAGACTAGTTTTATAATTTATGCCATGAATAGTCTAGATTAAAATTTTCTATGATATGTTCATTTAAAATTTTATTTTTAAATATTATATCAAATACAATTAGATCTGAAACATGCATGTATATGTTTAATTTTTATGCATGGGATGTGTACAAAGCATGTATAGTTTAGATCTTAAAATGTATAAGTGTTATATATAGTAGATCTAACTATTTTGTAATATACTTCATATTTCTAATTAAGGCATTCTCCTTGGCCATCCAGTCATAAAAGTAAGAAGAGTTTAAAGATCCTCTCTTCCCATTCAATGGGGTGCTCTTATGGCATATAGGGGTGCTGCGCGTTTGCCCTTAATCAAAAATCAAAACTTACTTTTCTGCAAAACCCTAGATCCTGAAATCCTAGGATCTTCAATAAATATTTTGTTATTGAACCCTTGGGCTTAATTAAGAATTAAATTTAGAAAATTAATTAGATCATAAAATTATAAATTTTTAGATCTAAGATATCTTCATAAAATATGGGTTCGAGTATGGGTAGCTCAATTAGGTCAAGCGGTTGATCAAACCGAATTAAGAGTTGATTAGGTAGGATCAAAAGTGCTTAGCTTTGACTAGCCCAATAGTTGAAAGTCTTGGTCAACGTCAACTCATAGCTACATATGGTCAACCACTTTAAGACCTAATTTGGCTTTACAGTTCGAGCCTTGAATTGTAGGCTAACCCAATCGATTCTTGTTCGACAATTTGGTATCTAAGGTAAGTTTGACAGATATGATCAACTAATTTTTAATTGAGAGCTACTCAACCTAAATGTGTTCATGGTGAATTAATGGCATATTCGTCCCACCGGTCTCACTTACCTAGCCATTTGGATCGACCCAATTCTAATTTGAGGTGGCTAATGATTCGAGCTATCCCATGCCACCAGGTTAGTCATAATCGTTATGACTAAGTTGAGTCTAAGAGACCTAAATCAAATCTTTCTAAGAAAATATTAAGTCATTAATCTTTCACCATTGTAGATATGCAGGCCCTTCCCGAGGTTGATTGTTCTCGACTGGATACAGTAGTTATGTTGCATCAGGTAGATGCAACCACATTTATTAAGCATGGGATGCTATGGATTGGAGGATGGATTGGACTCAATATTCCATATATAGTGATGGTTTCAATCAGGAATCTAGTTTATGAAAATGGTGGGTCTAGCTTAACTAAGTAGTGGAGCAATATTTCGGACATAGTGAGCTTCATGAATTAGAGACCAAGTTTGGGTGCACCATGTTTGGAAAAGCATTGGATAAGAGTTATCTACTTATCGATTGACCCATCACCAATAACTGTTAGGTGAGGTGGTTAGCTAGTCAGTGGAACTGCACTATCCACTAAAAGTCATTAATCATGAAGACTATCACATCTTCGCTAAGAAAGTGTAGGGATTCGAGAAAATAGTGGATGTCTAAATTTCTTTAAAAACGAAATTCCTAGATAAATTGGTTAAGCCAAATTATGAATCTAACTAGAAACTTTGACTCTCTATAGAAAAATATCTATGTCAAACCTTCTAGCCCGAATCATAGGTACCTACAAACTGACTAGACCCAATTACAAGGATTGGCTCTAAAACTTGAAAATTATTTTGAGTTTCGAAAAGCTGTCCTATGTGTTGGACTAGGAACTTTCTACTCTTTCAATCCATCTGATTACTGATCAGATAGCATCTCATGATAAGTGGTTTGATGATGATAACAAGGTTAGGTGCTACATATTGGGCTCAATGTTGGATGAGTTGCAGCACCAATATGAAGACATCAAGATTGTGCACCAAATATTGGCTCATCTACAAGAGTTATTTGGTGAACAGAGTCACGCAACATGTTATCAAGTCTTGAGGAGACCTTCTAAAGTACAGATGTGTGATGGGTAGTCAATCCAAGATCATTGCTTGGCGATGATCAAGGATCTAGAAGAGCCTGAAAAGCTCAGTGTCATAATAGACAAGGACCTGCAGATTGATATGATCCTATAGTCCTTGACTATTTTGTATGGCTAGTTCATAATAAACTTGAAAGGAATATGCCCTCAAGCCAATTAATTTTTTTTTTGGGGATGTTCTTTGTCTTCCAAACTCATGTAATGATATTTTTAATAAATAAAGGCATTTATTTTATCATATGTAGTGTCTTATTTAAGATTATGGTGATCCCTATAAATTAGGGCTATGGTTTTAGGATTATGATGAGGTCATACTAGTGAGACTTAAAATCTTAAAACCCTAATTTAAATATTCCTATTCGATGGGACATTGAGTTAGGGATCAATATTTTTTGGTAAGACTAGCACATTCTTTGTATGCTCGATTGAGAGGGTGATTGATCTCACAATAACTTGTGTATGATACTAATACAAGAATGTGGGTGCTCATTAGAGAATGAGTTTACTGAATTGATCCAAATCGAGAATATCTAATGAAGTCTTATCTACATGTCAATAGATGGTTCTCATAGTGGAATTTGTGCATGTAATTCTTTGACCTGAAACTACCATAGAATCTTATATATATAAATCCATATTTTGGTTCATACTCATTCATGACTCAGTTATGTATGGGATGATCTGGATATGGTAGATTATATATATGAGGGTTGTGAGTAGGTTAACATGGAATCGATCTCTCTTGGTAAGAGGAAATAGCATCCTACCTGCTTCAATCAAATGATGATTCAGGAAGACTTTGATCAAAGCATGATGAAAAATTAGAAATGACTTCTAATAAATGAATAATCATCATAAGATTGAAAGAGAAATAAATATGATAATTGGGGTTGACATATTTCCATACCCAGAGTCATATTCAGGATGCAGGGAGATCGAAGGATATAGTTGCATGGTAATTTTCACTGAAGGATACTTTTGGTATTTCCATCAAAATTTTCATATCTTCCGAGTAGTCATGAAACGTTGCTAGACGTCAATCATGTCTTATGGGTTTGATTAAATTAAAATTTTAATTTGATTATTAAATTAGAAAGTATTCTAAATTAAGTCAAATTGGGTTGGCTAGTTTTGACCTAAATCGGTTTGGTTGAGTTCTAACCAGATTAGGTCAAAACACACCCAGACTCACTGCTGGTTAGATATGAAATCCAATGGATCACACACAAAGAGAATTGATTAAGAGTCTAATAGGATTAGACCATGTTTGCAAGATGAACATGCTAGCACATGTAGCAAACCCGCACCTATTTTCGAGTTGGATTCGAATCGACCTTCGATTTGGGCTAATTTAGATCCGATTTGAGCCAAATAGAATTTGGTTTTGAATTAGATTTACCTAGATTGATTGAACATCAGTTGGAGCACCACATACCTAAATCCCATGCACCGGAGAGTCTCTCTCTTGTGCGTGGAAAGTCTTTCATGTGCAAGGAACTCTTTGGCGCATGGAATTAGTTGGCGCCTACCTTCTTTGACTTTTTCCATTTTGTTATGTCACATAATTTTTTATATTAATATGGACATTAGATATGGGGCATAGAAGACTCCTTCTATAGTTGAAATACTTCATTATATTTTGAGAAGGGATTTTTTGCCGCCCAAGAACCCTTGCTGCCCAAGACTCCATGCCGCCTACTCCTCCTTGATGCCTCTTGGACCAAGTCAAAGTCTCTTGGGACTTTGACTATTCAAAGATTATCTCCATGCCTTCTTGCTGAATGGGCATCCCTTTTAGAGCCATTGGATGGCCTTTTTATATGATCTAATGGATGAAAAGGGTGACACCAAAGATGCTATATTGCGACTCTTTGTAAAAAACTTACGTAGAACTAGTCCAAGAGTCCTTCTGCTTTAAGGCAGCTCTTGGACTAAGTCTACATCTCATTATTTACTAATGAGGCATGATATTGGCTGATAGGACATGAGAAATTGATGAGGAAAGGGTGTGAGAATTTTAGTTGGCACCCATACGTACATTATAAATAGGGGTGTGCACCATGAGTCTGAGTGTGTGTGAAAACTATCTTTCTTTCTTACAAGTGTTTCTTTTTGTCCAATTTTTTTTCTTTCCTTCTCTTGTCTAGATCTTGTCATTATAAGGATAAGAAGTCATCTTAAGACTAAGAGATTAGGAAGAAAAATTAAGAAGACAAAAGAAAAAGAAAGAGTGATAAGGAGAGGCAAGGAAGGTGACATAAAGGCTAAAGAAGGTCTTGCCCTTTTTAATTAAAGTTCTTATGATTAGAACTCCAATTATATAAATCAGAGGTGCGGGTGTCTTGATCAAGTCTCTATGTGGATCAATATTGGAGGGTGAACACATGAGCACCTGGTGGAACCCTTGACGAACTGCTACCGACGATCAGGGTCAATTTAGGGCTTAGCGATAAGAGGTATGTTCTAATACTTTCTTTATATTAGAAATGCATGTTATGTGATTTAATTGATAATAAAGTGGTCCTAGGGTTTGGGTTTGGTTTATTTGATTTCATATTTTTGCTTTGAAATCCATGCTTCTGCCCTGTACACCATTTCCATCAGTGGTATCATAGCAAGCCTTATTAGGTTAAATCATATAATGCTTTGCTTATAGTATAATGGCATAAATGAAAAATATGATATAATATTTTTTAGTATATTTTTATTTATATGATGAGATCATATTCTTTTACTTGTCATAATGAGATTATATTGTATATATTATTCTGTAAAGGTTGTCCTGATATAGTGGAAAGTATTCACTATATAATGATGATTGTCCTAGAATAATTATACATATTAATAGATATATATAAATTTTATTATAATTGATGCTATTAGGAATTTAGTTTGATTTAAATTAGAATGTACATCGAGACCTTTCAAATCTCTCTTTAAAAATTTATATTAAGTTGTAGTGTAATTAATCTATAACTGTATCAGTCAGGATGTTTAATTGATCAATCGGTGTCTAGGATAAATGGTTCTTGATTGATAAAGAGAATGTGGTTTTTTAATTGGTTCTGTTGTCTGACTTGACCAATTTATTGGTGTCTAAGGAATGCAATAGGAGAACTCCCACTTCTCTTCTACTTACCTGGCTGATTTGATTAATTTAATTCTAGATTGAAATGCTTAGTATTATATTCATTACATTAAGGCCTTCCTTCATACTAGGTTCTTATTATGTTTTGAACCATATTAGTTTTGTTGTGTAACCACAAGAACTATCATGGGAATGATGTAATATTAATCTAGTGCATTGAGATGCTTACCACATTTTGAATATACTACTTTGTTGTGTAACCATAAAAGTAGTCATATTTTATTTTGATTGTATTGAAATGAAGGATTCTATTTAAACTAAAACATTAAAGTTTGTTGTGCTAACACAAGACTATTAATGTTTTAGAAGCAAAATTTTTTTGAGAGTTGCATAAAGTGCAATTAGAAAGAGTTTCCTACCTTTGAACTTATAACAGGTTTGTTGTGCAACTACAAGACCTTTTATAAGGAATTAGGATCTTATTCTCACTAAGAAAATCAATAAGAGGATTATGATTTTTTTATTAAATAGTGGGAGACATAATTAAATTAAAGTTCTAATTTAATTATGTTTGTCATCATGAGTTGTCTGCTTATATATTATTCTTTATTATGTAGATTAAATGGCTTCTTTACTTTCATTGCATTCAATTTTGGATTCAAATAAATTGACTGGTTGAGAAACCTAAAAATAGTACTCAGTCAAGAAAAACTCTCTTATATTCTTGATGCCCCTAATCCTAAGCCATTAGGAAATGATGCCACAGATTAAGATAAATCTACATACAAGATGTGGCAAAATGATTTCCTTACTATCAAATGCATCATACTTGCCTCTATGAATAATAAATTACAGAGGCAACATGATGGCATGGACACTCAATCCATATTGCTCAATCTAAAAGAAATTTCTGGAGAGCATAGTAGGACTGCTAGATATGATTTATCTAAGCAATTATTTCATGCAAAAATGATAGAAGGAACATCCATACAAAATCATGTTTTAATGGTAATTGACCTAATCACTCGATTAAGTCAATTAGGTTTTGTTATGGATGGGGAGTTAAGTTAGGATTTGATCCTGCAATCACTTTCAGAATCATTTTTTTAGTTTATCGTGAACTATCATATGAACAAACTAAATTCTTCCTTGTCTGAGCTGTTAAATATGCTTAAGACAGCAGGAAGCCATATCAAGAAAGATAAGGCTCCTCTTCTTCTTATGAAAGGGATCTCCAAGAAGAAGGTAGGCAAAAAGGGTTCAAAGAAAAGGTTGAATCCTAAAAGTGGTATAAATAAAAAGAAAAAGGGGAAGAAGGTCTTCGGACAGATGACCTATTTTCACTATGGCAAAATAGGTCATTAGAAGAGGAATTGCAAGGCTTACCTTGCAACCATGAAGTCTGGTGCAAATAATGCACCAAAAGGTATGTATGAGATACATACTATATTATCATTAAATTCTTCCATTTTAAATTCTTGGGTATTAGATATCGGTTGTGGTTTTCATATCTACAAATCTTTGTAGGAGCTACAAAAAATTCAGAGTTTGAAGAAAGGTGACTTCAAGCTCTATGGCACTGGAGGAGAGTCTATCCAACCAGTAGCTGTAGGGACAAATATATTGAAGTTATCTTATGGAAACATCATAGAGCTTACAAAATATTATTATATGCTTAAGATTATTAGAAATATTATATCTATACCCTTGTTATTAAAACAAGGTTATAGTCTTAATGTAATGAGCAAAGGTTGCTCGATCAAATATTCTAATGAAAATATTTGTTTTGGCATATTTAACAATGGTTTGTTGACTCTATGTTTGGATGACAATATATTTCATATTAATGAAAATAAAAAACGTAAGAGAGATGACATAAATAATACTTTACTTTGGCATTATCGATTAGGTCATATTAGTGAGGCTAGGATTAACAAGTTATACAAAGAAAAGTTCTTTGATCCTTTTGATTATGAATCATTGGGAACTTGTGAATCATGCCTCATGGGTAAAATGACCAAGATTTCATTTAGTGGACATAGAGAAAGGACAAATGAGTTATTAGGACTTGTACATATGGATGTATGTGGTCCTATGACAACTTAAGCCAGAGGAGGATACTCTTATTTTATTACATTCACTGATGATTTATCTAGGTTTGGATATGTGTATCTTATGAAACACAAATCAGAAGCCTTTGATAAATTTAAAGAGTATCAAAGTATGGTCGAAAAATAAACTGGACAATGTATAAAAATCCTTCGATCTGATCGGGGAGGAGAATACTTATCTAGTGAGTTTCTTGACTATCTTAAAGTTAAAGGGATTCTCTCTGAATGGACACCTCCTTATACACTACAATTAAATGGTGTAGCCGAAAGAAAAAATCATACCTTATTAGATATGGTACGGTCCATGATGTGCTTCACTGAATTACCTATTTTCTTCTGGGGTCATGCTCTGGAGACTGCAATTTACATCTTGAATAGAGTTCCTTCTAAATCTATATCTAGTACTCCATATGACATATGGAGAAGTAAGAAATCTAATCTTAAGTATCTTAAGATATGGGGTTGTCCAGCTTATGTCAAAAGAAATTTTGGACATAAACTTGATGCTAGATCAGACAGATGTCTATTTATAGGATATCCTAGAAATAGTATAGGATATTTATTCTACCATCCTACTGAACAAAAGGTATTTGTAAGTAGGCATGCCATTTTCATGGAAAAAGAATTTATCCTAGAAAAGGGCAGTGGCAGAAATATTGAACTTAGTGAAGTTCAAGAAAAATAAATAGAAATTTTCTCAACCATATAATCATATAAAAGAACCAGAACACATAACTCCTATCCATAGGTCTAAAAGAGTATGAAATACACCTATGAGGTATGGTTTCATTATTGAGAACAATGAAGCCCAAGTCATTGAAAATGATGAACCTCTGACCTATACGGAAGCAGTCAAAAGTAAGGACTCTTACAAATGGCTGGCTGCCATGCAATCCGAAATGGAATCCATGCACACCAACAAAGTATGGACTTTGGTGGATGCACCAGAGGATATAAATCCTATTGGATGCAAATGGATTTTTAAGAAAAAGATTGGAGCTGATGGTCAAATTGAAACCTATAAGGCCAGATTGGTGGCTAAGGATTTTAGGCAAAAATAGGGGATTGATTATGATGAAACATTTTCACCTATTGCCATGCTCAAATCTATTTGGATTATGCTTGCTATAGCAGCATACCACGACTATGAAATATGGCAAATGGATGTAAAGACTGCCTTCCTTAATGGTTTTCTTGAGGAGGAGGTCTATATGTCACAGCCAGAAGGATTTGAGTCAAATGAGAGACCAAATCAGGTATGCAAACTTAAGAGATCCATTTATGGATTAAAGCAAGCATCAAGGAGTTGGAACATCCATTTTGATGAAACAGTAAAAGAGTTTGGTTTTATCAAGAATGTGGATGAACTATGTGTGTACAAGAAAACTAGTGGGAGAACCATAGTCTTCTTTGTTCTGTATATAGATGACATACTCCTCATTGGGAATGATATCCCAATGTTACAAACAGTCAAATTATGCCTATCAAATAAGTTTTCCATGAAAGATTTAGAAGAAGTCCTAGGCGCAGTGGACTCTTACTCTTCCTTATCTACTCATGCCGACATCTTTTTGAATCATTTTTGGCAAAAAAATAGATGAGATCTAATGGATTTTCATAGAGAATAAGATTTAGAGTCCTAATGATAAAATAAATAAGTTATTTTGGTCGAAAGGGACTCTAAGTAGACAATGGACAAAAAAGCCTTTCTCATGTCAAAGTGCATTTAATGCAAGAAATAATTCCCATGCCCAAAGTCTACCATCCCTGATATCCCACATCTCCTCTATCCTCTCTCTTCCTCTCTTCTACAATCCTAAAAGGTTAGGCACAAATCTGAGAAGAAGGTCCACGATTTTTGGCATAATATTTAGGATCTACGCGATGATGTTTGTGTGATAGATGGGTTGCCTTCAGAAATAGTTTTGAAGGTTCTTTGGATCAGATCCAGATCTGATTTTTGGAGAAAAGGTTCATGAGGAGAAGACATTCAAATCCTACCTAAGTGGATACTAGTAGAGGCTAGGCGCGTGTGTGGCTTCTTCTAGAACCTCAGGAATCAATAGGATCATTGTAGGATAATTAGATTACTCAATCAGATATTTTAAATTAAATTAAATTTAATTTAATTTTAATTTTTAATTTTTAATATCAGATCATCATAATTAGATTTATGAACTCTTAGATCTAATTTAATTATTTAAGAATTTTTAAAAAAATTCTTTTTATATCAGATCAGATCTGCACGATCTTACGATGAAAAATAGTGTTTTTGCTTCAACTGGTATCAGAGCCAGATTAGCAGTTCTTCAGATCTATCTTAGATTTAATTTTATTTTTATTTATGATATGATATTAAAAGATTTCAGATATTACATCAAATATGATTAAATCAAAAAATTAAAAATTAAATAATTTAGATCTAACATATATGAGATGCATGACTAGACTAGGTATAGAATAGTTCTATGTGTTGTCTAGTATGATCATCTATTTAATTTAATTAAATATAATTTTAAATTTATTTAATTATTTTTTGATATTATAATTATTATAATCAGATTTAAAAATAAAAAATAAAATTTTTAATTTTTGATTTATTCATACGAGATATGAAAGATGCATGCTTAGACTACTCATAGAATAGTTTTATATGATGTCTACAATAGTTTTAATTTTAATATGATAAAATTTAAAATTTTAATTTTTAGATTTAATATGTGATGTTTTAGATCTAAAAGTATGCATATTGATGGCACATGAGATGTATGCAAGACATGTATTACTTAGATCTTTTTATATGTGATATATGATCTAACTAGTTTTGTAGTAAAAAATTATATTTCTGATTAAGGAGTTTCCCATGCTCGTTCGGTTATAAAAATAAAGTAGGATTTAAAGGCCCTCTCCTTCCATTTGATGGAGTAATCTTATGACATGTAGGGGTGCTACACGTTCGTCCTTAATCAAAAATCAAAACTTACTTTTCTGTAAAACCCTAGATCCTGAAATCTTAGAATTTTTATTACATGTTTTGTTCATGAACCCAAAACTTAATTAAGAATTAAGATTATAAAATTAATTAGATCTAAAATCATGAATTTTTAGATCTAAGACATATTCATAAAATTGGGTTTGAGCTTGGGTAGCTTAATTAGGTTTAGCGGTTGATCAAATCGAATCAAGAGTTGGTTAGGTGGGATCAAAGAAAGCTTAGATTTGACTAGTCTAATACGATTAAATCTTGATCAAGATCAAATAACATTGAGATGTGACTCGATCAAATTAAGACCTAATTTGGCTCCATGGTTCGAGCCTGGATTATAGGCTAACCCAATTGATTCTGATTTGATAATTTGGTGTCCAAGGTAAGTTTGGCAGATACGATCGACTAGTTTTTAATTGGAAACTACTCGACCTAAATATGTTCTTATCGAGTTAATGGCATATCACTTCCACCGATCATACTTACCTGGTCATTTGTGTCGATTCAGTTCTAATTTGAGGTGACTAATAATTCAAGCCAACCCATGCCACTAGGTTAGTCATAATTGTTATGACTAAGTCAAGTCAAGTTTAAAGAGATCTAAATTATATCTTCCTAAGAAAATATTAAGTCTAAGGTCTTCCACCATTATCGATGTGCAGGCTCTTCCCAGGGTTGATTGTTCTCGATTGGATACAGTGGTTCAGTTGCATCGGAAAGACACAACCATGTCTATTAGGCATTGAATGCTATGGGTTGGAGGATGGGTTGGGCTCAATATTTCGAATACGGTGAGAGACCAATTAGAAATTCAATCTATGCGAATGGTGGGTCTAACTTAACTAAAGAGTGGATCAATATTCCGAACATGGTGAGATTCATGAATTAGAGACCATGTTTGGATGCACCATGATTAGAGAATCATTGGACAAGAGTTGTCCACTAATCAATTGACCCATCACCAATAACTGTTAGGTGAGGTGGTGAGTCAGTTGGTGGGATCGCACCATCCACTAAAAATCTATAATCACGGAGATTTTTGCATCTCTACCAAGAAAGTGTAGGGATTCGAGTAAATAGTAGGAGCCTAATTTATTTAAAAATAAAATTCTAAAATAAATTATTTAAGTTTAATTACAAAATCTAACTAGAAACTTTGAGTCTCTATAGAAAATATCTGCGTCCAACCCACTATCCCGTATCCTAGACACCCATAGACTGACCGGATCCAACTATAAGGATTGGCTCCGAAACTTCAAAATTATTTTGGATTTTGAGAAGTTGACTCATGTGTTGGAGCAGGATCCTCCCACCTTACCAGCCCATCCATCCACTGATCAGAGAGCATCTATCGAGAAGTGGATGGATGAAGATAATAAAACCAGGTATGACATGTTGGGGCTCGAATGTCTAATAAGCTCCAGTTGCTAACATAAACACAAAAAGAGTAGCCAACCAAACTATTGGCTCCACCTGCAAAGAGTTATTTTGTGAACAGATGTCGCACAGCCAAATATCCAGTCACTAAAAAACAACTTTTTCAGGCTCAAATACTGGTGTCCAAGTTGATAGATCTATATGATTGTTAATTTTTACAGTCCTTTGACTGATGCATATGGGTAGTTCATCATGAACTACCATATGCATAAACTTCTGAATACCTTGGCTGAGCTCATGAATCTGCTGGTTACTGCTGAACTTTCTAAGAAAAGTTTTAAAGGCTCAGTACATACTATGGAGTGAACTTCTTTCAAGAGAAAGTCTTTTAGAAAGAAGAAAAAGTTTGTGAAGAAGCAGAAGGTGAATGGTGAGAAGAAAAAGAAGGCAGAGCCAAAGAAGAAGGCCGCTGACAAGGAAAAATATTTTCATTGCAACACTGACGGCCATTGGAGGTAGAACTGCCCTCTTTACCTAGCTAGCCTAAAGAACAAGAATGAGGTAGGTCTTTCTAGAGGTATGCTCGTTATAGAATCTAATCTTACGGTTTCTTCTGCATCCAGTTAGGTGCTTGACTCTAGTTCTAGTGCTCACTTGTCACTTCTATGTAGGGTCTTGAGGATAGCAGGAGGCTGAGGGATCGTGAAATGATCTTATGCATCAGGAATGGAGCAAGAGTTGATATTGTGGCCATAGGAACCTACCCTCTACGATTATCATCAGGAATAGACTTAGTACTTAGGGACTATTTTTATGTGCCTGCAAGAAGTAGGAATTTGATTTCTATTTCATGTTTAGCACTAGAAGGCTATGTAATTAGTTTTCTTAAGGACCATTGTAATATTATTCATGAAAGAAATAAAATTGCAAGTGGTTTCCTTATAAATGATCTCTATCAGTTACATATTGATATTTCTATTTTTAATATCGATTAGAACATGAATACCATAGGATCAAAGTGACCTAGGGATAGTCTAAATGATAGATATCTTTGGCACCTTTGGCTAGGTCATATAGCTAAAGATGGGATTAACAAATTAGAAAAATTCGGATAATTGAGTTCGTTGACTTCTAAGTCATATCGGATTTGTGAATCCTGTCTTCATGGCAAAATGACCAAACTTCCTTTTATGGGACATGGGGAAAGGGCCATAAACCAGTTTGCCCTATTTCATATTAATATATGCGGTCCATTTGATATGCCAGCCAGGGGCAATTACATCTACTTCGTCATCTTTATCGATGATTTTTTTCGATATGGATATGTGTATTTGATATGACACAAGTTTGAAGCTTTTAAAAAATTCAAAAAATTCAGACTCAAAGTAAAAAAATAAATAAAAATACCCATTAAAATTCTTCAATCAAATCGAGGAGGCGAATACCTTAGTCGAAAATTCCTAGACTATCTTAAGGACAATGGCATAGTCTCACAATGAACTCCACCTGGAATGCATTAAGTCAATAGGATTTCAGAATGGAGAAATCGGACCCTATTAGATATCGTTCGATCTATGATGAGCTTCACTGATCTTCCTGAGTTTTTTTGGGGATATAGTCTGTTGACCGCTATATATCTATTGAATAGAATTTCATCTAAAACTATTCCTACCACACCGTATGAGATATGGCATGGTGAGAAACTAAGTCTGAGTCATCTCAAAATTTAGGGTTGTCCGACCCATGTCAAGAGACAACAAGCGGATAAATTAGAGTCTAGATTTTTTAGAACTCGATTTATTAGATATCCTAAAGAGCCATTAGGATATTTTTTTCTATCTCCTAGAAGATTACAATGTGATTATGAGTCGACATGCCATCTTTCTTAAAAAATAGTTTATTCAAGATAATGGCATCGAAAGATAGATTAGGCTTAAGGAGAAAGTCTTCCAAGAGCCATGAGCCAAGGAACCTATGGAACCCTATAGATTGAGGCAGTTTAATCACTACCTCCTCCACCTTATAGATCAGAAAGAATTTTCCATCCTCTTGAAAGGTACTTAGGTACTATTTTAGAGGACGTAGAGAAAATGTTCCTCATAGGAAAAGGGGTTCATGGTGATGATCCCAAAACCTATGATGAGCTGATATCAGATGTCGACTCCAAGAAATGGTAGAGGCAATGAAGTCAGAGATTGACTTAATACACTTAAACCAAGTCTAGACCTTGGTTGAATCTCCTGAAGGTATACTACCTATTGGTGTTAACTATGGATTCTTCAGAGAAAGAAGATGCCCGATTGGGAATGTAGAATATTCAAGTATGGGCTCATGACCGCATAGGTATATCGCGTGTAAAGACATTGACTATCAGTCATACTTTCTTTCTTGAGTAAGCCATCGCTCAAATCTATCGCACATTGCCTTATTGTTTAGCCTATTTCGATATGGAATCTTGACGTTAGCATGTAATAATGATATTCTTAAAATGATATCTTGAGGAAGATATCCTATATGAAATAGCCAAACTGGATTTTCACATCGCAGTGATACATAAATCACAAGGTTGCAAGCTTGCCCAAGATCCATTCTGCATATAGCTATCGATCCTCAGAAGTGTAATGCTCATTACTGATGTGATCAATTCATTTAGATTTCATTTAAGAATCAAAGAAGTATACCTTATCGTTTTCAAAAAGGTCCAGTCGGCCAGGCTGCTGTTGTCTTTCTCCACTGTACTGTGGTACTTTTCCTATTTGAAATAATTATTTCCTGTTTTACTATAGTCCAAAATCATGGTTGTCTAAATCATATTCTTCATGACAAGATCCTAGGAAGCAATCTCTTTATGTCTAGGATTAAGTTTATAGAGTATAGATCCAACATAGCATGGTGGCTTCTCAGCAGTATATAGCATAGACGACAGGTGCATCCAGGATACGGTCTAAAGAGGATTTAGAGGATAAACTCCAAGAGGGCGATTAGTTATCCCTTAGGCATGCATTCATCTCTCCAAGAAGATGTGTTGCAAACAATCCTGAAAGAATTTGCACGTCACATGCAGCAAATCTATATGCCCTCTCATGCTCATAGGACACCTTCATCGTTTCACATGCTATGGCTATGTACACGCTTATATTTGTCCATGCTGTGAACTGTCACGAATTACGTACAGTCCAAATTCAATGATAGGCACTCACTTTTGTGCAATATTTCTTAGTTATTTAAGAAGGTAAGGTTATTTATTATCTTTAATGGAGCTTCACCTCTAGGACTATACAATTGACATTTTACTGTCGCGTATGATGATCAAAGTCGACATCTAAGTACTTTTGTGTGTAATTATGGTGTACTGTCATTTGAAGAGTTTCAAGCCGACCTGTGATAGAGTTCCACGCAGAAGTAGAGTACATCTCTACATCAATAGCTGCAAGGAGAGCCATTTTATCGTATAAAAGTACATCATAGAGCTCAAGAGTGAGTGCATCAGCATACCCAACCCTCTATATCTGAAGGAAAATCCCTGAATTTTTCGGTTCGCAGGTTCATTCCAGGCTCTGATCAGATCAAGGATATTGTTCAAACAAATTTTTACCTGATCCCATATAATCTGTGATATGTTTTAATGTGATTATTTTATTTTAGAAATTAAAATAAATCAGTAATAAATATCCAGTATTTAGTTACTATATAGGTAATCCCTATTACCCGTTGTTGATCTGTATGCAGCGAAGTTTCTGGATTCCAGCCACTGCAAGTCCTGGCCTCTACATCATCAGTGCTGTTAAGAGATCCTCTTCTTCTCTTCACTCTCCAAAATTAAGATTCCTGCATCTGATCTGATTGATCTTCCAAATCTCCTTTTAAGCATCAGCGGTTCCGTCCTTAGCTAGCTCGCTGGCCAGCCTTCTTAATGCTTTTACTCCGCCTTTCTCTTATCTAGATTGCTACCCAACCGATGGTTCCTAAACCCTTTTGGGATGTGGAGAAGAGAGGGAAGAAGGTGGTTTTTGGCATGGAAGGAAGAGGGGAGGGCAGCCTTGGGGCATGGGGGAATGTGATTTCATTCAATCACTTCTATCAAACAAAATTTGGGTTGGGCGCAAGGGTTCTTAATTTATAGACTAAGCGTGATCCAACTCCTATTCTTTCCCCAACCAATCATTAAACTCTTTATGAAATCAGATACTAAATCTGATTGGTGGGAATAGAAGTCTCCTGGATTCTTCTTAGAGGATGCCTAGGACCAGTCAAAGTTGGTTCTTAAGGAGAACTTTAGATTGGAATTCCAAAAAGAAGATGAGTCCATGTCCAACAGGGACTCCTAGGCGTCTCCAATTGGGCACAAGGCGCCTAGGGTGCATTGCCCTCCTCCTTGCCAGGTTCTTGGCAGGGGGACAAGCCCCCACCAGCTCCTCCAATAGGTATGTGAATGTGGGTCAAAAGTCAAAGTGTCAATGGTCAAACATTTGACGCAGTCAACAGGTAGACTTTTGAAAACAAAAGCAACCAGAACAAGAAATGAATAGGTTGACCAAAAATGGCAGGTAATGTCTTACAAAATAAGACAATCTTTTCTGACTTGGACAACCTCTAGTCCCAAACCATATGAAAAAGGCCTCTGATTGACACAACTCCTTTGACTCAGGCAGGATAACTTATTTATGATAGTAAAAGAAGAACGTAGGTTCAATCGAGTGCCTAGCACGATTTCCTTGAACCTAATTTGAATCTCATTCAGATCAATTGAACTGACCAGTTCATTGATGTTCACTAGATTCCAAACTCTTATTTATGTGACCCAGTTAGGTTTAGTTCTGTATGGTCATGGGAATAATGTCCAATGATCTCTATCATGGACGTCATCGAAACTCCTTTCGATGGATCAGAACTCTTCTGATTTTGAACAGCTTAGAATGATCGATCATCTTTAAATCATTCTAATTGCTCCCAAAATGCCACCAGTGACACCTAGCTGTATTATAGTAGCAACCCAATAGAGCTGCAAAATGTTGAACCTCTTGGTCAGCTACTGTGTGATTAAGTTTCCTTCTATCTTGAGCCCCGATTCAGATTAGGGTTAAAGGTAAACTTGTCAAACCCTCGTTCTCTATCATATGATGTAATCATTCGATTATTGAAGTCTGAATGTAAAATCTGAATAGAAAACTCTTTCTATTATTTCACTCTGGCCAATGGCCCATGGACTTCTGAACTTGATTCTCATGATCATCACTAGGCTGCTCCTCTATCCCCCGAGGTAGATAGATTCCCAATCTTGATGCATCCAATTTCCTACAATAAAACATGCCTTAGCCAACATACACCTTAGGGTTCCGAAATGGCTAGGAGATCGAGTAATGGTGGTAGTCAAAAAACTATACAAACATCCTCCCAAGATCGAACTACCGATGCCAGCACTCAGGTCAAAGAAACCAGACACATTACTAACGGCATCGAGTCAGTCATTGAGAGAAGGTAGACTCCAATAATGACTACTCGAGGTGGTCACACTCAGTGCCCTCCCCCATTCTCTACGAGTACCTGTACTAATACTCTGATGTCTCCACACCGTAGACTCAAGACTCATCATACTAAAAGACAAGCGATTGTACACCAACCTTCCGGTATCAATCACCATCCTCGTATGATCTATGTCGGGAGCATTTTTGAGTTTAACAAATGATTATTATGTCTTAAATTAATCAACTCTTGAAAATAAATTATCATTACCATTAACTCAAAGGATGTATCACAGATACTAAATACACATATGTGAATAGAAAATAATCCATTTTATTTATTATAGTTAAAATTATAAATTTTGGCCCCTAAAAGTGGTGTTATAAGTGTCAGCCAATTCTGGCTTCTAGGGAACATATATCTAACAAATCTCCCACTTGTTCTAAAGTCAATTGGCTATAAGTCTAAGTTCCATTTCTCAAGATGGGCTTCGAAACTTCTGCTGGCCCAGACGGCTTTGTAAGTGGGTCTATCACATTGTCTGTGGAAATTGAAACTCTCTTGACCTCGACATAACCCTTCTCGAGAATAATCGCAGATGAGGAGTATCGCCGCTTCCAATATGTTGATTTTGATAGAGACCTCGGCTCCTAGCCAAAGGGCTATGACGCCATTGTTGTCACAGTATAAAGAGGAATGGCATCTGATGGCATTAA
>QRFJ01004965.1:44298-105675 GCA_006176705.1 Cocos nucifera | reverse complement strand
AAAAAGAAGAAGATAGAACTGTGTCAATAGATATGGCCAGGTAAGTGAGACCGGTGAAGGAATATGCGTTAACTCGCACAAGAACGCATTCAGTCGAGTAGCTTCCAATTAAAAACCAGTCGATCGTCTGTGCCAAACTTACCTTAGCACCAAATTTTGAGTCAGAACCAATGGGTTAGCCTACAATCCAGACTCTAACCTCTGAGCTAATTAGGTCTTGCTTGATCGTGACTCGATCTTTACCCAGACTTAATCCTATTAGGTGGTCAATTTAAGCATTGTTGATCCCATCTAACCAACTCTTGATTTCGGTTTGATCAACCGCTTAGACCTAATTGAGCTACCCAAGCTGAAACCCAGTATTATGAATATGTCTTAGATCTGAAATTCTTAATTTTAGACCTAATTAATATTCCATAAACTTAATTCTTAATTAAGTTGGGTTCATAAACAAAATATGCACAATAAATCCTAGGGTTTCAGGATCTAGGGTTTTGCAAGAAGCAGAAAGTAAGTTTTGGGTTTCTGATTAAGGACGAACACGCAGCACCCCTACACGTCATAAGAACACCCCATCGAATGGGAAGAGAGGGCCTTTAAACCCTTCTTCGTTCTTATGACCGGACGGCCAAGAGGAACGCCTTAATCAGGAACATGTAAATCTACAAAACAGTTATAGATCTATATCATATATCTCATATACAAATTTAGATCTAATCAAGGCATATTTTGCATACATCTCATGTATCAAATTCATGCATGTTTTCAGATCTAAATTATCACATAATAATCTAAAAAATTAGATTTAAATTGATCTAATCAAAATAAATTCTAATCTAGACAATTATGTAGAACTATTCTACAACTAGTCTAGTCATGCATCTATCATATCTCATATGATATTTAAAATTAAATAATTTTTATTTGCTGTTTATCAGATGTTATTATAACACTTATAATATCAGAAAATAGTAAATAAGAAGATCTAAAATATGATTTAATCATATTAAATCAAAGACATGCAAAACTATTCTATAGAACTATTCTATTCTAGAACTAGTCATGCATATCTTCATGTTCTTAGATCCAAATCATTTAATTTTAATTTTTCTGATTTCAGATCTGATCACATCTCATGTGACATCTGAAATCACTTTATTTTTAATTAAAATAAAATTAAAATCAGATCTAAACAATTTTAGAACCATGGCTCTGATACCAGTTGAAGGGAAATCCTGATTTCCCGGTCCAGGTTCGTCCAGATCTGATTAGATCAAGAGATATATTTCAAAATTTTTTTTTCTCTTGATCTCAATCAGATCTTGATATGTTTCAGATCTGATTCTTATTATTTTAATAAATAAAATAAAATAAGATAAATTAAATCAAATTTAATTTACCTGATTTGGGTAATCCTATTACCCTGTAGATGATCCTGATTGCAGCGGAAGGTTCTGGATCTTAGCCACGCAAGCGCCTGGCCTCTACCGGTATCCACTCGGGTTGGATCTGGAGATCCTCTTCTTCTCTATCACACCTCCAAAAATCAGATCTGGATCTGATCTGGAGGATCTTCAAAACTCTTTTGAAGATCTGCAGTCGTCCTTTTGCAGCAGCGCAGCCTTCTTGCTTTTGATCGCCTTTCCTTGATCTGAATCGCACCAAACTAAGTCCAAAACACTTTTGGACGTGGAGAGCAAGGGGAGAAGAGAGTATGGTGTGGAGAAGGAGGGGAGAGGCAGCCTTGGACGTGGGAAATCTCTATTGAATTCACTTAGGATTAGGGTTGGGCGCAGGGTCTTATTTATAGACCTCTTGTGATCCAACTCCTCTTCCTCTCAACCAATCACAACCCTTTGTGAAATCAGATCTAAATCTGATTGGTTGAAAAAGAGACCCCTGGATTCCTCCTTAGAGGGCGCCTAAGACCAGTCAAACTGGATTCTTAGTAGAACTCTGATTGGAATCCTAAAGGGAGGTGGAGTCCTTGTCCAACAAGGACTCCTAGGCGCCTCCTACTTGGGCTCACGCCACCCTTGGCGTGCGCCCTTCTCCTTGCCAGGTTCTGGCAGGGGGACAAGCCCCCACCAGCTCTCCAATAGGTGCATGACATGTGGTCAAAAGTCAAAGGGTCAATGGTCAACGTTTGACCAGTCAAAGGTAGACTTTTGACCAAAGTCAAAGAACAAGAAATGGCAGGTGACCAAAAATGGCAGGTAATGTCTTACAAATAAGACAACCTATTCTGACTTGGACAACCTCCAGTCAGACCATATGAAGGCCTCTGATTGAGCACAAACTCCTTTGGCTCAGTCAGGACAACTTATTTATGATAGTAAAAGAAGAACGTTAGGTTCAATCGAGTGCTAGCACGATTTCCTTGAACCTAATTGAATCTCATTCAGATCAATTGAACTAGATCAGTTCAATTGATGATCACCAGATTCAAACCCTTGTTTGTGTGACCCAGTTAGGTTCAGTTCTGTATGGTAATGGGATATGTCATGATCTCTATCATAGACATCATCGAAACTCCTTTCGATGGATCAGAACTCTTCTGATTCGAACAGCTAGAATGATCGATCATCTAAATCATTCTAATTGCTCCCAAAATCCACCAGTGACACCTAGCAGTATATGGTGGCAACCCATCAGAGCTGAATGCGAACCTCTTGGTGCAGCTACCTGTGTGATTCAGTTCTTCTATCTTGAGCCCCGATCAGATTAGGGTTAAGGTGAACTCGTCAAACCCTAGTCTCTGTCATATGATGTAATCATTCGATTCGAGTCCAATGTGAAAATCTAAATAGAAACTCTTTCTATTATTTCACTCTACCATGGCCATGGATTTCTGGACTTGATTCTCATGATCATCATAGGGCTGCTCCTCTACCACCGAGGTAGATAGATCCCATCTTGATGCAATCCAGTTCCTACAATGAACATGCTATAGCCAACATACACCTCAGGGTTCCATATGGCTAGGAGACCGAGTAATGGTGTAGTCAAACTATAACACCCTCAAGGTGAACTGCCGATGCATCTCAGGTCAAAGAACCAGACACACTACTGCAGCATCGAGTCAGTCATTGACGAGAAGGTAGACTCCCTAATGACTACTCGAGGTGGTCACGCTCAGTGCCCTCGTTCTCTAACGAGTACCTGTACTCTCGCTCCGGTGTCTCCACACCGTAGACTCAAGACTCATCTACTAAAGAGAAGCGATCGTACACCAACCTTCCGGATCAATCACCATCCTCGTGATGATCCTATGGTCGGGAGCTGTTTATGAGTTAATAATGATTATTCATGTCTTAAATTTTCAACTCTTGAAAATATGAATTATCATTACCATTAACTCAAAGGATGTATCACAGACACTAAATACACATGTGTGATAGAATAATAACCCATTTCATTAATTATAGTCAAAATTATAATTTTGCCCCTAGAAGTGTATTACAAGTGTCAGCCAATTCTGGCTTCTAGGGCACATATATCTAACAATTTGTGCACATCGATGCTGGTGAGCGGAGAAAATTGGATGCCAAGGCAGAGAAGATGGTGTTCCTGGGATATCCACGAGATGTTAAGGGATACCGGTTGTAGGATCCCTTGGAGAAGAAGGTCATCATCAATAGGGATGTGGCCTTTGATGGAAACTCAGTTTTACATAGGCGAGGTGGCATGGAAGGATAGTAGGAGCAGCAAACTGTCCAGCAAGACACTGCTGAATAACTAATCTCTTGTTCTATTTTGCCACTTGAAGGTGCACCAAGAGAACTTGAGTTTTAGGTGGAGAATTCTTCAATGGAGTCTCTACAAGTGGACAGGACTGAAAGAGGGGTTAGAAGCTAGGAAGACCAGCAAGAGCAAGCTGGATCAAGGACCGACATCAACGTTGCACTGCACAAGTCAAAGAGGAACGTGCGACAACCAGATTGATATGGCTTTGGAGATTCAATGTCATACACCCTAGTGATAGTGAATAGAGACCCCTACACCTATGAGGAGGCTGTAGAGAGCCAAGTTAGAGATAGATGGGTTCAAGCTATGGCTGAGAAAATGCAGTTTCTCAAAAAGAATCAGACGTGGCATTTGGTGCAACTGCCACAGGGAAAGAAATCCATAGGATGCAAATGGATTTTTCAATGCAAAGAGGGGCCTTCAAAGTCAGAAGGTATTAGGTACAAAGTAAGGTTGGTGGCCAAAAGGTACTCCCAGAAGGAAGGCATCGACTTCAACAAAGTTTTCTCTCCAGTCGTCAGGCATATGTCTATCAGGATGCTGCTAAGCATCATTGTAACTCAAGACTTAGAGTTGGAGCAAATGGATGTTAAGATGGTATTTCTCCATGGATATCTGGAGGAGAGCATCTACATGCAGCAGCCATTAGGATTCAGAGAGCCTGGAATAGGAGAGAAGGTATGTTTGCTATAGAAGTCGCTGTACGGGCTGAAACAATCATTGAGGTAGTGGTACAAGTGCTGCGATACCTTCGTAAGGAGCATTGGCCTTTCTAGGTGTGAATTTGATCCTTGTGTGTATGTTGAATCTCTGGAGAATGGGTCTACACAATTCTTACTCTTGTATGTAGATGATATGCTGATAGTATGCAAGAGTAAGAAAGTTGTGTAGGAACTGAAGGCTGCATTATCTCGAGAGTTCGAGATGAAGAATTTTGGGCCTGCGAGGAAGATCTTAGGCATGAAAATTCTCAGAGATCAGGATAAGGTGTTGCATTTATCCTAGGGTGGTTACATTCAAAAGGTCTTAGAAAAATTTGGGATGAAAGAAGCCAAACCTACATTGCTGCCACTTGCCGATAATTTCAGACTTTCGAAGACAAGTCACCACAAACTAAGAAGATTCTAGATATGGAGAGAGTCCCATACACTGCTGGTGTGGGAAGTTTGATGCACACCATGGTGTATTGTAGGCTGGACATAGCCCATGCAGTGAGTCAGGTGAGCAGATTCATGGCGCAACATGGTAGGGAGCACTGGCGAGCACTAAAGAACATCTTCAAATATCTGATGGGTACAGTTGGAGTAAGTATCACCTATAAAAAACTAAAAAGTGTCAAGGGTTACTCCAACATATCCAAGAAGGCTCAAGGGCTGAAAGAAGGGTTCGTGGATGTCGACTTTGGTGGAGATGTGGACACCCGGTGTTCGACAATAGAGTTCATGTTTTGCTCGAATGGAGGTCTCATTACATGGAGATCATGCTTGCAGCCCATCACGGCCTTATCCACCATTGAGGTGGAGTACATTGGTATTATAGAAGCCGTAAAAGAGGCTTTATGGCTGAAGGGAATGGCATTGGAGATGGGTCTTGCTCAGAAGGCCGTTAAGGTACATCGCGATAGTCAAAGTACACTATTAATTTTTCAAAATTTAGTCTACCATGAAAGGACAAAGCACATCGACATCAGGTACCACTAGATCAGAGAGCTCGTGGAGGATAGTGAGGTGGATCTGGTAAAGGGTCATACCAAGGAGAATCCAGTTGATGCATTGAGTGAGTGCTTTCTTACATGAGTTAGCCTAGAAGATTTTTTTTAGGGTTGAGTCATGTTGACTCAGGGCATTTACATATACTTTGTATATATAATATTTTTGGACAAGAGAATAGAAATTCCTTTTCTCCCTGAAACCCTATTCCTCTCTCTCTCTGGACTTGCCCCCATCTCTTGGGGTCTATTCAACAGGGCTGCCGCCTCCTTCTGATTAGAAGTTTTTGGTTACTAGATTCAGATCTTCTAATCTTCAGTGAATTGATCCTTTACAGCTCCAAGCCACACACACATCTCGCCTCTATGTGATGTCCACATGAGCCCACAAATCTTAATCAGAAGTTCTATGTAGAAAATTAGCACAGTATGCTAGTACTGTGCTGATCCTTCTTTGACAGTTGATCCGATGCTTCTTTCTTTTGAATTTGGAGTCCTCCAAAGAATAAAAGGAAGAGGAGATATTTCATATCTAAGACTCTAAAAAATAATCTCAAAAGAGAATGATAAGAGATGAGCAAAGTAATCCTAGAAGAAGACCTTCTTCTTCTTCTTTGTTCTCTCACCTAGACACCTAGATTGGTGTTTATAAAAACCCCATGTTCCAATACTCTTTCTCTCTAATTTTCACATGTCACAAAAGTCTCTCAATGATCTAGAATATATCCAATAATCACCCAAAATTCATCCTATATAGAGAGATATAGAGGAGTTCTTGTTGGGTCAAACTCTTAGACTAGGAAAGACCAAAATAGGCAACTAGTTGAGGTGCCCAACACTTGGGTGCTTCCTCCTTTCCTTTTGGCATGGACCACTTATATTTATCACACAAAACTCCTCTAATTCTCATTAAAATTCTAGAAAAGAATATGGAGTATAGGCAGTAAAAGGGAGGAGAAATTTTGATTGCAACAAACACTATCAAATAGAGTTTGATTTCAAAACAACTTTCCAAATTTGACTTGGTCCATAACCACTTGCCATGTAAGTAAGAAGGGAGGGAGTTGGGCATGTGTGAAGGCTTGAGAGAAAATGTTTTCCATGAAAAAATCCTAAAAGATAGCCATGGGGGTATGGGATATAGGTGGTGCAAGATGAGTGGATCCTAATCTTACTAGGATTCCATGTTTGACTTGGTCAAATATGGTATCTCAAACCAAATCAAACCAAAATTAATTCAACTAATTTAAATTAGATCCTAAAAGAATTAAAAACTTAATTAAATTAGATTTAATTTTAATTTAATTTTTTAATTAAATTAGAAAATTAGGTTGACCCAAGTCCTAGTTGAACTAGGATTAGTTCTTCCTTGCACTTGGCTTATCCAATAAATCAATGAACTTGATCCAATCAAGCCCAAACCAAATTTAATTAAATTATATTTAATTAGACTTAATCTCAACTCTCGAACTTAATCATATTAAGCTAATTAACCATCAAATTGCTAATTAGTCCTCCTGTAACACTTGCACTAGGTTAAATATCAATCGTATTGACTGTTTAACCTTAGAATGATTCTTAATTATTGATCTACCATCTGATCAGATCGTGAACTCTAATGTGTATAATCTCATAGGTCCAAACCTAAGCTGATTGTATAGAAATAAATTTTTATACCAGTTGAAGTGACCATCTAGCAATGTACCCGATAGTCGGATAGATCGAATGTGTAGAACAAACATCCTTAGAACCCATGTGGATATAGTTTCCATATAATTTATCTTCTTGACCAAAATGCTCATAGGACATCTCAAAGTTCAACTGTTAAATCTGATCAGGCTATCCACATTGTATTTCAAACTATCAAATCCATCCGATGGATTATCCTGGCCAAGATTTTTCTATATTGAAATACAGTGATACATTCTTCTCCAACTCTTAGAGTGGTCAATTCCATCTTGATCACATGCCGACTTTGCAAGTACATGACTGTGCCCAGAAGCCTTTCATTACTAAATTAAAAATTCAGTTAGTCCAGTACCAAAGCATAATGAGTTACTTGTAAGCCACTAAGGTGATCTTAGGTCTAAGGGATACTTATACCTATATCCCATCAGAGACATTCTCGATAGTAGAATGCTCTGAAATTGGTCATGTTCAATGACAATGTACCCCTACATCTTAGCTATATGTCGTACCAGTATTTTCACACTCCTTTATTAGGAGGACAATCAACCTATATGGCATATAGCGATCTATGCTCGATAGATGTTGTTGTCCTAATTAACAGTATTTCATTTGATCGTGAATAGTTTTAAGGAGTAATCGATAAATCCTCTCTTTGTCGAACCTAAATAGTCCTAAGAACTTCATCACAATAATAGAGTTTGTTAGAAGATGAAAACTTATGATGAAAATGTCAAAAATATATTTTATTGATTAATGAATCAATTACAATTATAATATAGCTCAACCATCAATAGACTGACGATTGACTTTGGGACACATTTTTCAAGACCTGTGCCATTGACCTTTGTCCCATTCTTTTTCTTCATGCACATTGGGAATGTGCATAGGATTTCTCCATGCTAGAAGGAAGTTGTGCGCTTCCTCTTGTCTATCCTTGACCCGATCCAAGCATTGGATTAGATCAGATTAAGACTAAGTTGAATTTTGAATTCAACTTGTGTTGGTTAGTTTGATTGAATCTTCCGAACTCCCTCTCATCCTCATCTCCATGCCTAAAGCTCTTTTTCTCTTGCAAATTTTTGTGCGTTCTAGGTATGGGCATGCAGAAGGAGAGTCTTTCTATGTGTCAACCTCTTGGGATTTGCATTGGAATGGATTAGAAGTCCTCCTGAATTTTGAATTCAAGAGATTGGTTAAAACAAGTTCAACCAAACCTATCCTTATCCTCCTACGCATAGACGCCTATTAAAAATAGATTTTTTTTCGGCATGAAGAGAGGGATCTACGTGAGAAATTAGATGAGAGGCCTATTCATGAGGTATTGAAGGATTTCTGTGAGATAGAAATCAGAGAAGGGCACTATCTTTTGGGCATGAGTTTTTTTTTCTTAAAAGAGAGAAAGGGATCAAGGTTCTAAAGGGTGGGTGCTAAATTCTAGTGTGGGGACTCTAGGTTTGGATGGAGTGTTTGAGTGCCACATCTCCACCGGCTTTTACCACCATCTCGTCTTCCTCCATTACGTCTTCTGATTTCTGGAGCATCCGAAAGATTAGGAGTAGTTCGTTAATTGGATCAATGAAGGTCTTCTATCGAAGGCCCCAGAGAGGAGCTAGCACTCTAGAGGGAATGATCAACACTGAGGGCTCTGTGTGGACTCACCATAAAGGCTAGACACATGTGTAGCTATAGTGCAATATGGGAGCAATTTTTTGGTGGTTCCAAATTACAATGATCATCTACCCATGCATAGGTACTACGCTTTGAACATAGATCGATCAGCAAATATGATTTACTGATTGATTACATTTTATTTTTCTAATGCATATTAACATGTCAAATATCCTAAAGTAGGATTTTATGATTAGATCATAGCATGTAGTAAATTAATATAGATTAATTTAGTTTCTGCTATCATTTTTTCTAAAAAGTTTCAAAAAGCATGCTTAGAACACTGCTAGGTTTCCTACACAATGTTAAGGAATCTTTGATCTTGCTCGAATCTCCTACTGACTTGTAACCCCTACAACGAATTGCAAATATTGTAAGGGCTTTCGATATCCAATACCTAGTCAGTAATATCATAAATAAAAAAATTATAAGAAGTTATCATATAAGTACCTTACCCTTCAATATTTTGCTTCTTTCTTGGCCTATTCAGGTCCAGGGAGGCAATTATTGAGGATAGTTTCTCTTCAAGTATCCCCACTTCTTGTAGAAGAAGCACTTTGCTTGACTCTTATCAAGCTTAGGCTTCTTTGTCCGACCCTGCACAGATGTCCCAGCTTGAACTTGTACCTTCTTAGACTTCTTCTTTTTGTTCTTCTTTCCTTTCTTAATAGATCGAGAACTAGAAGAAGATCCTCCCACTAAGTTCACTGACTCCTTATGGAGCTGATGATCCTTCTCAAAGTTTTTATGTAACCCCAGTAACCCATGGTAGTTAACTTCAGGCTTTATCATTCAGTAATGAGTAAGGAATGGAAGAAAAGACTTAGGCAGCGAGTTCAGAATTGCATCATTTTCTAGCTGCTCGTGCAGGAGAAGTTGAGCTTGCTTAAATGCTCCATCATCTCGATCATGTACAATACATGATCAGTTACTAAAGCTCCATTCCTCATCCTGACATTGAAGATGGCACAACTAGTCTTGTGCCTTTCAACATCATCGAGTGTGCTACAAGACTCGTTCAATACTTGAAGCATGTCATCTGACTGAGTTATCTTGAACCTACAACTAAACTCATCGCTCATAGCCACCAGCATGATACAATGCACTATAATTTGATCATTGAGCCACTTATGGTAAGTGTCTCTAACTGACCCACGTACGTTGGGAGCTGACTTCTCAGGTGCTGGATCTATCAAGATGTACAAGATCTATTCATGCTCTAGGATAATTTTTAATTTACGATACTAGCTACCAAAGTTGGGTCCTACCAGCTTGTCATTATGTAACAACAATGATCGAAGCGAAAGAAAAATGGTCATAACTATACCAAGGAAAATCAAAATCTAATTAGTAAATAATTTATTAAACCTAAAGATTTAAACTTTAATCAAAAGGTTCTCCCTCTATTTTATTCAAATTGGTAGCCTCTAACTCCAATTCGAGAAATTATCCTAATTTTTTAGTGGGTACTAGAATCTACACATACTGCACATAAGTCCAACTTTGGTTGGTCAACCCATGTACATTTAATAGTAGGTTCATAACCAATTCTTTTTCTAAACAATTTTTAGTAATTTAATTTTGCCATAGTCCCTAATCAGTAGGCTTTGGCCTCTATTGAAAAGGTTTGGTTGGTCGAATCATTAACATGACCATACTTGGTCCATCTAACCAATGAATGATTAAGCCCAATTTTGGTTGGTCAATCTAACCATCATTTAGAGAGACACGGCCAAGAAATCATATTATAAATGATAATTTTAGTAGCTAATAAGCAACAGGCTCTTGGACCTCCAATGATTATTTAACTAATGGACCCATTATCACTCATTTAATGGGAGGCTATGATCCAGTTATCACCATAACTATTTTATTTTTAAGGATCTAATAATTTAAGAGAATTTGGTTAATTTGATTTAGAGAAGAGAATCAAATGAACCCACTAATCATGATCCATCCACTGACTTTTACCAAGTCAGATTAAGAAAGATCATAGATAGGCTAGTCTAGGAGCACCTAAATCAGTTACATTGATTTATCTAGCTGACATGGGTTAGCTAGAATTATCAAGTGATCAGATCAAAACATAACTTCACCAAAAAGGCCAGGTAAGTAAGATCGATGGGAGGGATATGCCATTAATTCATCAAAGACCGAATTAGTGTGAGTAGCTCCAAATTAATGATTACCAATCATAGATTGCCAGACTTATCTTAGATATTAACTGGTTAATTAGTTTTAAATGGATCATCCTAATAGTTTGGGCTAGACCATGTAGCCAAAATCAAGTCCATTTTGGTTCTCGTTAAAGACCTGGACTTGACCAACTACAACTATTGTAATTGATCTAAAGAATCCTTGATCTAATCTAAGACAACTATTGAGTAGATTTAGTCAATTCTCTAATTAAGTTCACTCTTTAATCTAACCTTAGGTCTAACCTAATTAATGGATCTAATTCTCACTAATCCATTAACCCAAATGTTATGAATTTTGACTTAGGAACTTGAATTCATAATCCTAGATCCTAATCAAACAATTCTTAATTCTTAATTAAGTTTTGGGCTGAGGGTTGGGGTTCGATATTTTGAAAATAATTTTTATCTTTATAAAATATTTTTACAATATGATTCTACCAATCAGTTGCATATTTGATTCATAATCAATATGCAAATAACATAAACATGAATCTAATTTCTATCTAATCTAAACATATTCATGTAATTCAAATTGAAATAATTTTAATTCTAATTAATCATAAATTATCTTAGATTAAATTTAACATATTTATGATCATAAAAATTAGATTAAAATACTTTCAATTAAATCATAAAATTTCTTAGATCAAATTTAAAATTTTATGATTAGAATTTTAGATCAGCACGTACTAGGACAACCTTTATACTATAAGGGGTAAATCTTACAATAGGACAATCTTATAAGATCAATCCATGAAATCTAAAATATTTATTTTTATATTTAAATAATTTTAAATCTAATAAATTATAAATTAATTTAGATCATATCTAATAAATTTATGATTAACATAGGATTTGCACAAACTAGGACAATCTTTACACTGTAAAAACCTTGCAGTAGGACAATCTTATAAATTAGTTTATGTGATATTTAATTTAATTTTAGATTTAAACATCATATTATAATTTATATCTAATCAAAATATGCATAAAAATTATGTCATAAAAGTCCTAGGTGCTAATATCAATTGAAAGAAAAATCTAGAATATCATATAGGTATTTTGAAACTTTTTCAAAATAGATCAGCAGAAGCAATAAATTAATCAAATTAGTTTATGAAAAATATATAATTAAACTCTAGATCTAAGATCTAATAGCATGATCTTGAAGAAAAATCCTAATTTCTCGAACCAGATTCGTTCAGATCTGATCGGATCAAGAGATATATTTTAAAATTTTTTCTCTTTGATCCAGATCAGATCTGAAATATTTTAGATTTAATTATTATTATTTTAAAAATTAAAATAAATTTAGATAAATTAAATCAAATTTAATTTGCCTTATAGTGGGTAATCCTATTACCAGTTGATGATCTTGTAAGCAGCGGAAGGTTCTAGATCTAGCCATGCAAGTGCCTGGCCTCTATCGGTATTCACTCAAGCTGGATCTGAAGATTCTCTTCTTTTCTTTCTCGTCTCCAAAAATCAGATCTGGATTTAATCTAGAGGATCTTCAAAACTCCTTTCGAAGATCAGCAGTCATCCTTTACAGCAGTGCAACCTTCTAGCTTTCTGTCACCTTTCTTTGATTTGGATCGCACCAACCAAGCTGAAAACTCTTTTGGACATGGAGAGGAGAGGGAGAAGGTGGGTTTGGCATGGAGAAAAAGGGGAGAGGCAGCCTTGGGGCGTGGGGAATTGTGATTCAATCTTATTTTGAGTTGGGCGCAGGGTCTTATTTATAGACTAAGCGTGATCCAACTCCTCTTCTTTCCAACCAATCATAACTCTTTATGAAATCAGATCTAAATCTGATTGGTTGGAATAGAGTCCCCTGGATTCCTCCTTAGAGGGTGCCTAAGACCAGTCAAAGTTGGTTTCTTAGTAGAACTCTAATTGGAATCCAAAAAGGGAGATGGAGTCCTTGTCCAACAAGGACTCCTAGGCGCCTCCTACTTGGGCTCACGCCACCCTTGGCGTGCGCCCTTCTTCCTTGCCAGGTTCTGGCAGGGGGACAGGCCCCCACCAGCTCTCCAATAGGTGCATGACATGTGGTCAAAAGTCAAAGGGTCAATGGTCAACGTTTGACCAGTCAAAGGTAGACTTTTGACCAAAGTCAAAGAACAAGAAATGGCAGGTGACCAAAAATGGCAGGTAATGTCTTACAAAATAAGACAACCTTTTTCTGACTTGGACAACCTCCAGTCAGACCATATGAAGGCCTCTGATTGAGCACAAACTCCTTTGGCTCAGTCAGGACAACTTATTTATGATAGTAAAAGAAGAACGTTAGGTTCAATCGAGTGCTAGCACGATTTCCTTGAACCTAATTGAATCTCATTCAGATCAATTGAACTAGATCAGTTCAATTGATGATCACCAGATTCAAACCCTTGTTTGTGTGACCCAGTTAGGTTCAGTTCTGTATGGTAATGGGATATGTCATGATCTCTATCATCGACATCATCGAAACTCCTTTCGATGGATCAGAACTCTTCTGATTCGAACAGCTAGAATGATCGATCATCTAAATCATTCTAATTGCTCCCAAAATCCACCAGTGACACCTAGCAGTATATGGTGGCAACCCATCAGAGCTGAATGTGAACCTCTTGGTGCAGCTACCTGTGTGATTAAGTTCTTCTATCTTGAGCCCCGATCAGATTAGGGTTAAGGTGAACTCGTCAAACCCTAGTCTCTGTCATATGATGTAATCATTCGATTCGAGTCCGAATGTGAAAATCTAAATAGAAACTCTTTCTATTATTTCACTCTGCCATGGCCATGGAGCTTCTGGACTTGATTCTCATGATCATCATAGGGCTGCTCCTCTACCACCGAGGTAGATAGATTCCATCTTGATGCAATCCAGTTCCTACAATGAACATGCTATAGCCAACATACACCTCAGGGTTCCATATGGCTAGGAGATCCGAGTAATGGTGTAGTCAAACTATAACACCCTCAAGGTGAACTGCCGATGCATCTCAGGTCAAAGAACCAGACACACTACTGCAGCATCGAGTCAGTCATTGACGAGAAGGTAGACTCCCTAATGACTACTCGAGGTGGTCACGCTCAGTGCCCTCGTTCTCTAACGAGTACCTGTACTCTCGCTCCGGTGTCTCCACACCGTAGACTCAAGACTCATCTACTAAAGAGAAGCGATCGTACACCAACCTTCCGGATCAATCACCATCCTCGTGATGATCCTATGGTCGGGAGCATTTTATGAGTTAATAATGATTATTCATGTCTTAAATTTTCAACTCTTGAAAATATGAATTATCATTACCATTAACTCAAAGGATGTATCACAGACACTAAATACACATATGTGATAGAAAATAACCCATTTCATTGAATTATAGTCAAAATTATAATTTTGCCCCTAGAAGTGTATTACAAGTGTCAGCCAATTCTGGCTTCTAGGGCACATATATCTAACAATCTCCCACTTGTCCTAAAGCCAATTGGCTACAAGTCTAAGTCCCATCTTCTCAAGGTGGGCTTCGATCTTCTGCTGGCCCAACGGCTTTGTAAGTGGGTCTGCCACATTATCTGTGGAGTTGACTCTCTTGACCTCAACGTAACCTTTCTCAAGGTAATCGCGGATGAGATGGTATCACCAGACCTTTGCTTGGAACTCTTCCAGCAGCAAACTTCTTGTACAGCAGCCTCTGATGCAGCTATATGCTTCCACACAAACTCTTCCAGCTGACTTCCAGATGTCGACTTTCGATCATCTATATCGGACATGAAGTCCGAGTCTGTGTATCCCTGAACTTGGAGTTCTCCATTACCAAAGACCAACATCATATCCTTAGTTCTTCTCAAGTACTTAAGGATACATTTCACAGAAGTCCAGTGTTCTTCACCTGGATTTGACTGATATCTGCTTGTGACACTCACAGCATGGGCTATATCAGGTCGTGTACATAGCATGGCATACATGAGGCTCCCTATTGCAGAAGCATAAGGGATCTTGCTCATGCGTTCTATTTCCTCAGGTGTGCTGGGGCACATCTTCTTGGAAAGATGAATACCATGTCTGAAGGGTATTAATCCCCTCTTAGAGTTTTCCATACTAAACCTCTTTAGTACTTCCTCTATGTACATCTTCTGTGAAAGTCCTAGCATCCTATTCGGTCTATCCCTATAGACCTTAATTCCTAGAATAAAGGATGCTTCACCTAGGTCTTTCATGGAGAATTCCTTGGACAACCACATCTTGACTGATGTCAACATGGGAATATCATTCCCAATAAGGAGGATGTCATCCACGTACAATACGAGGAAGACAACAGCGCTCCCACTGACCCTTTTGAAAACACATGGTTCCTCTTCATTTTTGATGAAACCAAACTTTTTGATCACATCATTGAAACGAGTGTTCCAGCTCCGAGATGCTTGCTTAAGTCCATATATGGACTTTTGCAGCTTGCAAACCTTGTGATCAGTATCACTGGATGTGAAACCTAGCGGCTGTTCCATATAGATATCTTCCTCAAGATATCCATTTAGGAATGCCGTTTTCACGTCCATTTGCCATATTTCATAATCGAAATAGGCTGCAACAGCAAGCAATGTGCGGATGGATTTTAGCATAGCTACTGGGGAAAAGGTATCCTGATAGTCAATGCCTTCGCGTTGACTATAACCTTTTGCCACTAGTCTAGCCTTGAATGTCTCCACATTCCCATCTGCACCAATCTTTCTCTTGAAGATCCATTTACACCCAATAGGTACTATACCTTCTGGTGGATCTACCAAGGTCCAGACTTGGTTTGAGTGCATCGAGTCAATCTTCTGACTTCATTGCCTCTAAGCCATTTCTCGGAGTCGATATCTGATATCGCCTCGTTGTAGGTTTTGGGATCATCACCATGAGCACCATTACCTATGAGGAACATTTCCTCTACATCCTCTGAAATAATACCTAAGTATCTTTCAGGGGGACGGGAAACTCTTTCCGATCTACGAGGTGGAGGAGGTAGTGTTCTTATTGGCTCAACCTGATTTGGTTCCACTTGGTCCTTAGCTCGTTCTGCTTGTGAGACTTTCTCATCAAGCTTAATCTGCTTTCCAATGCCACTATCTTGAATAAACTATTTTTCAAGAAAGATGGCATGTCGACTCACAATCACATTGTGGTCTTCTGGAATGTAGAAATAGTATCCTAATGACTCTTTAGGATATCCTATGAATCGAGCTCTAAAGGACCTAAACTCTAACTTGTCCGCTTGTTGTCTTTTGACATGAGCCGGACAACCCCAAATTCTGAGATGACTCAGACTTGGTTTCTTACCGTGCCATATCTCATACGGTGTGGTAGGAACGGTTTTAGAGGGAACCCTATTCAGTAGATATAGATTGAAGTTAATAATGAATGTCCCCAAAGAAAATCTGGGAGGTCTGTGAAGCTCATCATGGATCGAACCATATCCAATAGAGTCCGATTTCTCCGTTCTGAAACCCCGTTGAGTTGAGGTGTTCCTGGTGGAGTCCATTGAGAGACTATGCCATTTTCCTTAAGATAGTCTAGGAATTCCCGGCTAAGGTATTCACCTCCTCGATCTGATCGAAGAACCTTAATGGGTTTTCCAGTTTGTTTTTCTACTTCATGTCTGAATTCTTTGAACTTTTCAAAAGCTTCAGACTTATGTCTCATAAGATACACATACCCATACCTAGACAGATCATCGGTAAAGGTAATGAAGTAGACAAAATTGCCTCTAGCCGGCACATCAAATGGGCCGCACACATCAGTATGTACTAGGGCAAGGAGATCTGTGGCCCTCTCCCCATGTCCAACAAAAGGGAGTTTAGTCATTTTGCCTTGAAGACAAGATTCACAAGTTGGATATGACTCAAAAGTCAATGGACTCAATAGCCCATTTTTCTCCAATTTGTTGATCCTATCTTCTGCTATATGACCTAATCTCAGGTGCCATAGATATCTGTCGTTTGGACTATCCCTAGGTCGTTTGGCATTCACGTTTTGCTCGATAGTTAGAATAGGTACATCAATATGTAGCTGATAAAGACCATTAATAAGGAAACCATTTGCAATTTTATTTCTTTCATAAAGAATGTTACAATGGTCCTTAAAGAAGGTGATCACATAACCTTCTTGTGCTAAGCATGAAACAGAAATCAAATTCCTGCTAGCTGCAGGCACATAATAACAGTCTTTTAAAACTAAGTCTAAACCAGATGGTAATCGAAGAGGGTATGTTCCCACGGCTACTGCAGCAACTCTTGCTCCATTACCGATGCGTAGGATCATGTCTCCATCCCTCAGCCTCCTGCTATCCTCAAGACCCTGCATGGAAGTGCACAGATGAGCACTAGAACCAGAGTCAAGCACCCAACTGGATGCAGAAGAAACCGTAAGGTTAGACTCAATAACGAGCATACCTCCAGAAGGACCTTCCTTCTTGTTCTTCAGGGTGGCCAGGTAAGTAGGGCAGTTCCGCTTCCAATGGCCGTCGCTGTTGCAATGGAAACACTTTCCTTTGGCCATCGGCCTTTTTCTTCGGTTCTGCCTTCTTCTTCTTTGATCCTTCCACCTTCTTGCTTTTTCACAGACTTCTTTTTCTTTCCATAAGACTTTCTTTTGGAAGAAGTCCGTTCCATAGCAAGAACTGAGCCTTTAGAACCTTTCATAGAAAGCTCAGCGGTAACCAGCATATTCATTAACTCGGCCAAGGAATTTTGAAGTTTATGCATGTGGTAATTCATGATGAATTGCCCATATGCATCAGTCAAGGATTGCAGAATAATATCATTCTGCAGATCCAAGTCCAACTTCACACCGAGCTTCTCAAGCTCTTCCATGTCCTTGATCATTGTCAGACAGTGATCTTGGACTGACTGCCCATCACGCATCTTAGCCTTAAAAAGTCATTTCGTGACTTGATATTTGGCTGCGCGACTCTGTTCACCAAACATCTCCTGCAGGTGAGCCAACATTTGGCGAGCAGTCCCGATATCTTCATGTTGGCGCTGGAGCTCATCAGACATCGAGCCCAACATGTAATATCTGGCCTTATTATCTTCGTCTAATCCATTTTTCCAGAGACGCTCTCTGTTCAGTAGGATGGACGGGCTGGTAAGGTGGGAGGGTCCTGGTCCAGTAAACATGGGTTAACTTCTCAGAACCCAAAACAATTTTGTAGTTCCTGAGCCAATCTTTATAATTGGGTCCAGTCAGTCTATGTGTGTCCAGGATACGTGCCAGTGGGTTGGACGCAGACATTTTCCTGTAGAGAGTCAAAGATTCTAGTTAGATACTGTAATTATTGACTTGACCAATTTGTTTAGGGATTTTATTTTTAAACAAATTAGCTCCCACTATTTTCTCGGATCCCTACACTCCCTCTGTAGAGATGCGAAAAATCTCCACGATTAATGATTTCTAGTGGGTGGTGCGGTCTCACCAACTGACTCATCACCTCACCTAACAGTTATTGGTGATGGGTTAGCCAATGAGTGAACAACTCTTGTTCAATGATTCTCTAATCATGGTGCACCCAAACTTGGTCTCTAATTCATGAATCTCACCGTATCCGGAATATTGATCCACTCCTTAGTTAAGTCAGACCCACCATTTGCATAGACTGGGTTCCTAATTGAGGTCTCTCACCGTATCCGAAATATTGAGCCCAACTCATCCTCCAGCCCATAGCATCCAATGCCTAATAGACATGGTTGCGTCTTCCCGGTGCAACTGAGCCACTGTATCCAGCCGAGAACAATCAACCCCGGGAAGGGCCCGCACGTCTACAATGGTGGAAGACCTCAGGACTTAATCTTTTCTTAGGGAGAATTGATTCAGGTCTCATTAAACTAGACTTGGCTTAGTCATAACAATTATGACTAACCTAGTGGCATGGGTTAGCTCGGATTATTGACCACCTCAGATCAGAACTGTGTCAACAGATATGGCCAGGTAAGTGAGACCGGTGGAAGGAATATGCCGTTAACTCGCACAAGAACGCATTCAGGTCGAGTAGCTTCCAATTAAAAACCAGTCGGTCGTCTGTGCCAAACTTACCTTAGACACCAAATTGTTGAGTCAGAACCAATTGGGTTAGCCTACAATCCAGACTCTAACCTCTGAGCCTAATTAGGTCTTGCTTGATCGTGACTCGATCTTGACCCAGACTTAATCCTATTAGGCTGGTCAATTTAAGCATTGTTGATCCCATCTAACCAACTCTTGATTCGGTTTGATCAACCGCTTAGACCTAATTGAGCTACCCAAGCCCGAACCCAGTATTATGAATATGTCTTAGATCTGAAATTCTCAATTTTAGACCTAATTAATATTCCATAAACTTAATTCTTAATTAAGTTGGGTTCATAAACAAAATATGCACAATAAATCCTAGGGTTTCAGGATCTAGGGTTTTGCAGAAAGTAAGTTTTGGGTTTCTGATTAAGGACGAACACGCAGCACCCCTACACGTCATAAGAACACCCCATCGAATGGGAAGAGAGGGCCTTTAAACCCTTCTTCGTTCTTATGACCGGACGGCCAAGAGGAACGCCTTAATCAGGAACATGTAAATCTACAAAACAGTTATAGATCTATATCATATATCTCATATACAAATTTAGATCTAATCAAGGCATATTTTGCATACATCTCATGTATCATAATCATGCATGTTTTCAGATCTAAATTATCACATAATAATCTAAAAAATTAGATTTAAATTGATCTAATCAAAATAAATTCTAATCTAGACAATTATGTAGAACTATTCTACAATTAGTCTAGTCATGCATCTATCATATCTCATATGATATTTAAAATTAAATAATTTTTATTTGCTGTTTATCAGATGTTATTATAACACACTTATAATATCAGAAAATAGTAAATAAGAAGATCTAAAATATGATTTAATCAGATTAAATCAAAGACATGCAAAACTATTCTATAGAACTATTCTATTCTAGAACTAGTCATGCATATCTTCATGTTCTTAGATCCAAATCATTTAATTTTAATTTTTTTTGATTTCAGATCTGATCACATCTCATGTGACATCTAAAATCACTTTATTTTCTAATTAAAATAAAATTAAAATCAGATCTAAACAATTTTAGAACCATGGCTCTGATACCAGTTGAAGGGAAATCCTGATTTCCCGGTCCAGGTTCGTCCAGATCTGATTAGATCAAGAGATATATTTCAAAAATTTTCTCTTGATCTCAATCAGATCTTGATATATTTCAGATCTGATTCTTATTATTTTAATAAATAAAATAAAATAAGATAAATTAAATCAAATTTAATTTACCTGATTTGGGTAATCCTATTACCCTGTAGATGATCCTGATTGCAGCGGAAGGTTCTGGATCTTAGCCACGCAAGCGCCTGGCCTCTACCGGTATCCACTCGGGTTGGATCTGGAGATCCTCTTCTTCTCTATCACACCTCCAAAAATCAGATCTGGATCTGATCTGGAGGATCTTCAAAACTCTTTTGAAGATCTGCAGTCGTCCTTTTGCAGCAGCGCAGCCTTCTTGCTTTTGATCGCCTTTCCTTGATCTGAATCGCACCAACCTAAGTCCAAAACACCTTTTGGACGTGGAGAGCAAGAGGGGAGAAGAGACTATGGCATGGAGAAGGAGGGGAGAGGCAGCCTTGGGGCGTGGGGAATTGCATTCAATTCTTATTTTAGGGTTGGGCGCAGGGTCTTATTTATAGACCTCTTGTGATCCAACTCCTCTTCCTCTCAACCAATCACAACCCTTTGTGAAATCAGATCTAAATCTGATTGGTTGGAAATAGAGACCCCTGGATTCCTCCTTAGAGGGTGCCTAAGACCAGTCAAACTTGGATTCTTAGTAGAACTCTGATTGGAATCCAAAAGGGAGGTGGAGTCCTTGTCCAACAAGGACTCCTAGGCGCCTCCTACTTGGGCTCACGCCACCCTTGGCGTGCGCCCTTCTCCTTGCCAGGTTCTGGCAGGGGGACAGGCCCCCACCAGCTCTCCAATAGGTGCATGACATGTGGTCAAAAGTCAAAGTGGTCAATGGTCAACGTTTGACCAGTCAAAGGTAGACTTTTGACCAAAGTCAAAGAACAAGAAATGGCAGGTGACCAAAAATGGCAGGTAATGTCTTACAAATAAGACAACCTATTCTGACTTGGACAACCTCCAGTCAGACCATATGAAGGCCTCTGATTGAGCACAAACTCCTTTGGCTCAGTCAGGACAACTTATTTATGATAGTAAAAGAAGAACGTTAGGTTCAATCGAGTGCTAGCACGATTTCCTTGAACCTAATTGAATCTCATTCAGATCAATTGAACTAGATCAGTTCAATTGATGATCACCAGATTCAAACCCTTGTTTGTGTGACCCAGTTAGGTTCAGTTCTGTATGGTAATGGGATATGTCATGATCTCTATCATCGACATCATCGAAACTCCTTTCGATGGATCAGAACTCTTCTGATTCGAACAGCTAGAATGATCGATCATCTAAATCATTCTAATTGCTCCCAAAATCCACCAGTGACACCTAGCAGTATATGGTGGCAACCCATCAGAGCTGAATGCGAACCTCTTGGTGCAGCTACCTGTGTGATTAAGTTCTTCTATCTTGAGCCCCGATCAGATTAGGGTTAAGGTGAACTCGTCAAACCCTAGTCTCTGTCATATGATGTAATCATTCGATTCGAGTCCAATGTGAAAATCTAAATAGAAACTCTTTCTATTATTTCACTCTACCATGGCCATGGATTTCTTCTAGGACTTGATTCTCATGATCATCATAGGGCTGCTCCTCTACCACCGAGGTAGATAGATTCCATCTTGATGCAATCCAGTTCCTACAATGAACATGCTATAGCCAACATACACCTCAGGGTTCCATATGGCTAGGAGACCGAGTAATGGTGTAGTCAAACTATAACACCCTCAAGGTGAACTGCCGATGCATCTCAGGTCAAAGAACCAGACACACTACTGCAGCATCGAGTCAGTCATTGACGAGAAGGTAGACTCCCTAATGACTACTCGAGGTGGTCACGCTCAGTGCCCTCGTTCTCTAACGAGTATCCTGTACTCTCGCTCCGATGTCTCCACACTATAGACTCAAGACTCATCTACTAAAGAAAAGCGATTGTGCATCAACCTTCTGGATCAATCACCATCCTCGTGATGATCCTATGGTCGAAAGCATTTTATGAGTTAACAATGATTATTCATATCTTAAATTTTGAACTCTTGAAAATATGAATTATCATTATCATTAACTCAAAGGATGTATCATAGACACTAAATACACATATGTTATAGAAAATAACCCATTTTATTGATAATAGTCAAAATTCTAATTTTGCCCCTAGAAGTGTATTACAAGTGTCAGCCAATTTTGGCTTCTAGGGCACATATATCTAACAGATCTATGCATGCAAATAAATCTAAACTTAAATATTAAGTAAAGGTGATGATGTTTATCAAATCAATATCAAACTAAGACTCGATCTAATCTAGTGGAAGAAAGAAATCAAATCCATTTTATCTTTTGCAAGCCAGGATCTTCAACTAACTAATCTAAGGCTAAGGTTGTTGCTTCAAGCTGCACGTGCATTCAGCCTCTACGAAAGCCCACATAATACCTCGATCATTGATCCGATGTCCAGCAACTGAAAATCAGCATAGTATGCTAGTATTATGCTAATCCTTCTTCGATGGGTGATCATAAATCTTCTTCTTCAAAATATGGACCTTCCAATAATCAGAAAAGATGTGGCGGATTTGGAGGGAAAAATATTCTTTTGAAATCTCACAAAAATGGAGAAAGAAGAGAACAAAAAAAACCTAGGGAAGAACCCTTTCTTCTCCTTTCTTTTTCTCTCACCAAGACATAGTGGTTTGTGCCTTTACAAAACCCAATGCCCAAACACCCTTAGCACTCAAGCTTCCCACACCTAAGCTCTCTCTCTCTCTCAAGTATAAAATTTGTAGAAATCTCATGCCTGAACTCTCTTTAAATAGATAGTTATGATAGAGTTCTTGTCTAAGTGAAAAACCTAGAAAGGCATATCCAAATTGGGCAAAGATTTGGGTGCCCAACTCTTGGGCAACCCCTCCTATTTTGTTGGCATGGAAACTAAGGAAGAGGTGTACAAAAATCCTCCTTTCTCACGAAAAGTATCAGAAGAAATTAAGAAAATTTGGTGCCATACATAGGTAAGTATTTTGGTTGCAACAAACTCTATCAAATAGAGTTTGAATTCAAAACAACTAACTTATTTTGACTTGGTCCACAACCAAATTATAGGATTTGGTGTGGTGCTTCCAAGTCTTGGGAGGCCATGGAAGGAGTTAGGGCATTAGCTCTAGGAATTCTAGGATAGGAATGGTCCTAAGGCTAGAGCAGTTATCCTAGGATGGAGGTGGTGTATAGCCATCAATGGGCTTAAGGTTCAGGTGTTGAGGATTTTGAGGGGCCTGGTTGATGCTTCAGAGATTTGGGATACAAGGTTGAGCAAGAAACCAAAGCTAGGGCATGAAGACTGTAAAGAAGGCAATTTCTATAGGTTAGTTGGCTCAGTCTAAAACTGGATCGGCTAAGTCTTAGTGGACAGGCCAATAGAAAGGTGCATGTTTAGGATTGTAGGCATGACACACGATTGGGCAAACTCAGTGCCAGACTGAGCCGACCCAGTCTCAGGTTAGTTAGCCTAGTGTTGAGACAGAGCCGGCTCAACGTGCGGGCAGAGTTACATGAGGATCTGTTTGGGACTAGGGTCTGGGTTGATCCTATGGTTCTTAAGGTCTATTTTGAAAGGTCTTAAGGAGGCTAACTCATGTATGGGTTAGGTTTAGATCCAGAGGATGAGAGCATGAGAGACATAGGTGAACATAGGCTTAGTGAGTGCTTTCACTTATTGGATTAGCTAGGAGAGTTTTTGGTCAGGTTTAATGGCTATGTATAAATACATAGGTCATATTAAGGTTTCATTAAGCTATGGAATATAGTTCTTTTCTTCCTCAATCTTTCTTCTCTCTTCTCTCTAGTGTTGCCATCCTAGGTTCTTGAAGAATTCCTAGAGAGAAGGGACGCCCCCCTCAAGCCCAAGGAGGGAGGTGGCACATCATAGATCCAGATTGTGGATCAGTGGTATACTACCCTTAGAGAACGTCAAAGGTCTCTCCAGGTCTGCACTAAAGATCTGGGGTTTCCACAATAATTGGCATCAGAGCTAGGTGATTCTAGGGTGCTGCCACAACACAAATACTATGTAAGAAAGAAAGAGGCACAAGGGGGCACGCATAGGCTTCTTTGGTGTTGGTGCAGAAAATAGTGCTGACGTTGAAGTTCACTAGAGCTAGTGAATATGAGATCGTTGATGAGACCTGCAAGAAGAAGTCCAAACCAAAGGTGGAAGGCTCCGACAGGATTCTTCGACGATCAAGTTAGCTTTCTGACCAACAAGAATAGAGTACTCAGAAAAAATATAAGTGGAGGTGAGAGCTTAAAGAGAAACACATATCTAGAGGGTCCCTTATATAGGCAGAGCCTATAATAGAATGAAAGTGATAGCCATAATGGAATGTCAGTAGACTCTTCGGGCCACATGGAGTTTGTTATGAAGAGTTGGCTGTCATTTATTATGACTTGTAGGTGGTTGGGTTCTATTTGTTAATGTTTTGATGCAGCTTTTGCATCTATTAACAAACCATGTGCATCGGGATGAAGAACTTCGAGCTACCTAACTCCAAGTTCTTCATCCCAATTCACATGGTTTGTTAATAAATGCAAAAGCTACATCCAAACTCCAACAAATAGAATCCAACCATCTACAAGTAGAAACAAATGATAGTCCACTCTTCGTAATAAACTTCACGTCGCCTGAATGGCTTAATGACATTCTGTTATGGCCGTCACTTTCATTCTGTTATAGGCTCCGCCTATATAAGGTATCCTCCAAATAGGTGTTTCTTTCTAAGCTCTCATCTCCACTTACATTTCTTCTGAGTATTTCTTTCTTGTTGGCCAGAAAGTTAACTTGATTCTCAAAGGGTCCTGCCAAAGCCACCCACCTTAGATTTGGACTTCTTCTTGCAGGTGTCATCGATGACCTTATCTTCACCAGCTCCAGCGAACTTCAGCATCAGCATCATTTTTTGCACCAATAGGATTGGCGCTAGAGGAAGGCATCTGAGTCCTTGTTCTTAAAGGTGTACCCAGTCGAGTTTATCTTCTTTCACTCCTCTCCAATTTTTTAGTTCTTTTTTCTCTAATCCTTCTTGTGCTCTAGTAAGATGCCATCTAGGAAAGCTTCAACTCGATGATCTACCACCTCTGCTACCAGATCTTAGCTGGATCAGCCCACTCTGACCTCATCACCGACATCGCAACCTCCACTTGCAACCATGGTTGATCTAGAGCAATTCTACCTGCTAATGCAGTAGGTTAAGGGCCTTACTAAAGCTGTACAGGCCACCTAGTTTAATTGGAAAGACCCTCGCTAGAATACCAAGATTCGGTGCATGGAAGACCCACTTAGGTGAGTCGGCCAGTGACTCCTGGGAATGGAAAGTAGAGAGTGGAGAGCTCTTGTTCTAATCATGATTCCATCCCTAGAAAATCATTGCCCCCTCCAGCCAGCCATGCTTTGAGATCTATGATCAAGATGACACTCTCAATTAGAAGCTTCATGAAATGAACCAATGGATCGATGAACTCCACCACATTGCCCCCACTTACCATGATGACATCTGCATTGACCCCTCTCTTTCTGCTCGCATCATGTAGGAGCCCATCTCGTCGAACTTCAAACTCCCCTAGTTTGAAAGTTATGATGGAACTATTGATCCAGTTGACTACCTCGAAGCCTTCAGAACTATGATGCTGCTCTATGGTGCACCTAATGTCATTCTGTGCCAAGCTTTTCCTTTCATTTTGAAGAGAGCAGCAAGAAACTGGTACTCGGGCCTCAAATCAGGTACCATCTTTTTTTTATCAGCTGAGCCATAAGCTTGTGGCTCATTTCATCAGCAGCCAACATCAGCACTATTTTCTACACCAACATCTAGGCATGAATGTTTTCATGCAAAAATAAGCGTGAATGGCATGGGGAGTTAGTTGGCGCAAGGTGGAGAAGTCCTAGTCACACTAGGACTTCTAGTTTTGACTTTGTCCAAGTTGTTATTTGAATCTAATTAAATCAAAACTAATGCAATCTAATTAGAGATAATATTAGTCCAACTAAGAGTCTAATTAAATTAGATTAAATTAAATTTAAATTTGGTTTAAGTTTTAATCAAATTAGAAATTGGGTGCATACAAGTTCTAACTAAATGGGGACTTGTTCTTCATTGCAACTGGCTTATTTAATAAACTAATTGGACTTGATCCAATTAAGCCCAAACTAAATTTAATTAAATTTTATTCAGTTAAAATTGATCTCAATCTTTTGGCTTAATCAAATTAAGCCAATTAGCAATCCTATTGCTAATCGATCCTCCTACAATACTTGTACTAGGTCAAACACTAGTCATATTGATTGTTTGACCTTAGAACGATTATAAATCATTGATCAACTATCCGATTAGATCGAGACCTCTTATATATATGACTCTATAGATTCAAATCTAAGCTAGTAGCATAGGATCAAATTTTTGTACAAATCAAAGTAATTACCTAGCAATGGTATCCAATGGTTGGATAGGTCAAATATGAAAAGCAATACTCTTAGAACCCATGTGAATATATTTTTTATATAATCCATCCTCCTGACCTTAATATTCATAGGACAACTAAAATTTTAATTGTCAACCTAGATTAGGTCATTCACATTGTATTTCAAAATACCAAATCCATCTTATACATTACCCTAGCCAAGGTTTTGCTAAATTAAAATACAATGATGCATTTTTTTCAAACTCTTGGAGTGATCAATCCCATCTTGATCACTCACTGACTTCACAAGTACTTAACTATGCATAAAAATCTTTCATCATTGAATTAGAAATTTAGATAGTCCAGCATCAAAGCACAGTGAGTTTCTTGCGAGCCACTTTGGTGATCTAGAGTCTAAGGGATACTTGTATCCATATCCCATCAGGGCAAATCTTGATAGCAAAATGCTCTAAAGTTGGTGACGTTATGTGATGTTGTATCCTTACATCTCATCTGTATGTTATACTAGTACCTTCATATTCCTTGGTTAAGAGAACAACCAATCTATGTGGCATACAATGATCTATACTCGATAAACATAGTCGTTCTAATTAATAACGTATCATTTGATCATGAACAGTTTAAGGACTAATCAAAAAATCCTTTCTTTATCAAAACTAAATAATCCTAAAAACTTCATCACAATATGGAGTTTATTAGAAGATGTAGGCTTTATGATAAAAATGTCATAATACAATTTTATTTAATAATAAATCATTTACAATTATAAAATAGCATAACCATCAATAGGTTGATGATTGGCTTTGGGATACAATTTTCAACACATCATCCAACGTTGATCCACACGAAGACTTGACCAAGACACGAACTCCAATCTTCAAATGATTCCTAGCACTAAATTCTTCTTCCAATAATTTAGTTTGGCAGAACCTCCTCTAGCCTTGCTACCTTTCTCCTAGCCTTCCCTTTCTCTTCCTTTTTTTTTTTCTTGTCTTCCTTAACATTCTTTCTAGACCCTTGTCCTAAAATAGACTCCTTGTCCTTATTAGGATCTTATCTTAATAAGGGAAGGAAGAAATAAATTGGATAATGGAGAGAGAGATGTAAGAAACAAAGGATTGGATGACTTCGGATACCCAGCGCACCCCCTATTTATAATCTACGTAGGGTTGCCATCCTCAATTATTCACACCCCTCCCTCATCCATTTCTCATGTCCATTCAAAACTCATGCCCCATCTGAATTCTCAATACACGTGAAAGTCGAAGAAAATTAATCCGAAGAGATGTCTTCTCGTAGAAGTACTCTTCGGTGTAGAAATAATTTCATAGTGATTTTCCAAGAGTCACGAGACTTCACAAATGTGGCACCAATTATTTGAAGGGTGAAGATCTGATGATGTGGCCATCTAATGGCCCTTATAGATGGTGCCAATTAGAAGTGGGAGTGAGAAATAGGGAGAGTCCACAACTACTTGGACTCGTGGTCCAAGTGGGGCCAATCATGATAGGGGGCGGCAAGGTGGCCCTTCTCATCCAAATATCAGATAACCAATGAAGAGTGTCACAAGAAAAAGGACTCTTCTATGCCTTCTCATATCTGAAATCCACACAAATAAAATTTTACATAGAATAAATAAGTGGATAAGCTTAAAGGAATGTGGTGCCAACCATTTCATGCACCAAGAAACCCATGTGCATTAAACTCTTCTCACACGCCAAAAGAGAGACTCTCTGGTACATGGAATGCTGAAATGAGGTGCCCAACCATAGCTCCAATAAGCCATGGTCCAACCCAATTAGGAATCTAAATCTGATTTTAGTTAAATTTGATTTAATTTGCCCAAATTGGAACCAAATTCGAATCCAATTCGAATGTAGGATTTAGCATTTGCAACATGTGCTTGCTTGTTCAACTTACAAACATGATCTAACACAATTAGACCCTTGATCATTTTTTTTGTGTGTGTCACTCATTGGGTTCTACCTCTAGCTAGCAGTAGGTCCGTGTGTTACTTGACCTAATTTGATTAGAAATCAATCAAATCAATTTACGTCAAATCATGCTGACCCGATTTGAATAATCAGAACCCTTTCTAATTAGTGATCAAATTAAACTTTTTAATTTGATCAAACCCATAAGATAAGATTGACATATAGCAACATATCATGTTTAACTGAAAGATATGAAATTTTGATAGAAATATCAAAAATACCTTTCAGTGGAATATTATCATGCAATTCAATCCTGCGATTATCCTACATCCCGGTTATGACTATGGATATGGAATCATGTTAAATCCAATATCTTATTCATATTTCTCTCAATCATATAACAATGATTTGATTAACAAAATATTAAAAATTATTTTTAATTTTTATCATACTTTTATCAAAGTCTTCTTGAATCATCATTTGATTGAAGCAAGTAGGATGCGATCTCCTCTTATTAGGAATAATCGATTCCATGTTGACCTACTCACAACCTCCATATACAATCCATCAGATTTAGAACATTCAATACATGACCATGTCATGAATGAGTATGAACCAAAATACAGATTCATGCATACAAGGTACTATGCCAGTCTTAGGTCAAAGAATTACATGCACAACTCCCACTATGAGAAATATCTATTAACAAGTATGTAAGACTCGATTAGATATTCTCAAGTCAGATCAATTCAGTGAACTAACTCTCTAATGAGTACTCACATACTTGTATTTGTGTCTTATGCAAGTGATTGTGAAATCAATCATCTTCTCCATCGAGCATACATAGGATGTGCCAGTCTTTCCAGAAATATTGATCCCCAACTTAATATTCCATCGATCAAAAAAATTTTAGATTAGGATTTTAAGATATTTGGTCTCACAGATATGATCTCATCATAACACTAAAATCATAGCCCTAATCTATGGAATTCATCGTAATCTTAAAGAAATGATAAGACACAACATATGATGAAAAATAAATATCTTTAGTTATTAATAAAAATATCATTACATGAGTCAAGAAGACAAAAGAATTATCTATTAAAAATATATATTTTGATTGGCTTGTAGGGCATATTTCTTTCAAAAAAAAGAGAAAGCAAGAAATGAAATAGAAAAGAAAAGAAAGAAGTTTTTTCCTCTCCTCTCTCTTTCTCTCTTCTTTCCCTCTTAACTTTCTCTCTCTATAAATTTCTCTTCATTTACTTTTTTCTAGAATTTTCACTCTCTGCGTTATTTTTTCGTTCTAAGGTTTTCTAGATCATTGAAAAGTTTTTTAATGAATTTGAATGATCCTAGTAAAGGGGGTCCTGTTAGATGTATGCCCTAGAAGCCAGATTGGCTATCACTTGTAATACACTTTTAAGGATAATTTTATAATTTTGACCATAAATTAATAAATGAGTTATCTTCTATCATAGTGTATATTTAAAAGTGTTTGTGATACATCCTTTGAGTTAATGGTAATGATAACTCATATTTTCTAGAGTTGAAAATTTAAGATATGAATTTTCATAATTAACTTATAAACTGCTTCCGATCATAGGATCATCATAAGGATGGTGATCGATCCAGAAGGTTGTTGTACAATCACTTTTTTAGGATAGATGTATCTTGAGTCTATTGTGTGAAGACATCGGAGCAAGAGTATAGGTACTCGTTAGAGAACGAGGGCACTGAGCATGATCATCTCGAGTAGTCATAAGAAAGTCTACTTTCTCATCGGTGATTGACTCGATGCTATAGTGGTGCACCTGGTTCATTGACCTGAGGTGTATCGGTAGTTCACCTTGAGGGTGTTATAGTTTGACTACATCATAACTCGATCTCCTAGTCATTCGAAATTCTAAGGTGTATGTTGGCTATAGCATGTTCATTGTAAGAATTAGATTGCACCAATAGGAGATCTATCTACCTCGGTAGATGAAGAGTAGCCCTATGATAATCATGAGATTGAGTTCATAAGCCCATGGCCATCGCAAAGTGAAGATGATAGAAAGAGTTTCTATTAGGGTTTCACATTGGACTTGAATTGAATGATTAATTCATATGATGAAAATTTGGTTTGACAAGTTCACCATAACCCTAATCCTATCGGGGCTCAAGATAGAAGAACCCAATCACATAGAAAACTGTATTGAGAGATTCACTTTTAGTTTTGATAGGTTGCCACCATATACTGCTAGATGTCACTGGTGGATTTTGAAAGCAATTAGGATGATTTTGATGATCAATCATTCTAATTGTATAAATCAAAAAAGTTCTGATCCATTAAAAGGTGTTTCGATGATGTCGATGATGAAGATCGCGATATGTCTCATTACCATATAGAATTGAACCTTACTAGATCACAAAAATAAGGATTTAGATCTGGGTGTCATCAATTGAGCTAAGTCAATTTGATTGATTTGGATTAGATCCAATCAGGTTCAAGGTAATCATGCTAGCACATCATTGAGCTAGACTTTTTCCTTCTGAAATCTTTCTGATTCATTGCAACCTAGTCAAATTTTATTTGACTCATTCTTGTATTTTGAATGGATTTATTTTTTATCTATCTAAAATAAGTACAAGTCAGATTAATTATAGAAATTAAATCCATTCATAGTCAAATTGGACTAGGGTCAAAAGTTGACCTATTTGAGTGAATTAAGGGTCACATGATCATATGCTTTTAGAAAATTATCTATAAATTATTTTGATCTAATTTTTAGTTATGTGATAGACCACGAGTTATGCATTTGGTGTACCAAATTTTGTAATTTTTGGAGATTTTTAGACCAAGTTCTGATAGATTTTGATTTGGATCAAACTCTTAAGGGAAGAGTCCTAGGTGTAGTGGACTCTTCCTTATCTACTCATGTTGACATCTTTTTGAATTATTTTTGGCAAAAAAAATAGATGAGATCTTATTGTTTTTCATGGAGAATTAGTCCTAGAGTCCTAATGATAAAATAAATGAGTTATTTTGGTTAAAAGGGACTCTAAGTAGGCATTGGACATAAAAGCCTTTCTCACGTCAAAGTGCATGTAATGTAAGAAATAATTTTCCATGCCCAAAGGCTGCCATCCCTAATATCCCACACCCTGTCTATCCTTTCTCTTCTTCTCTTCTACAAGCCTAAAAGGTTAGGTATAAATCTGAGAAGAAGGTCCAACATTTTTGGCACAATATTCAGGATCTATGCGATGGTGTTCAGGTGACGAACAGGCTGCCTTCAGAAATAGTTTTGAAGGTTCTTCGGATCAGATCCAGATTTAATTTTTGGAAAAAAGGTTCATGAGGAGAAGATATTCAGATCCTACTCAAGTGAATACCAATAGAGGTTAGGCACTTGCATGGCTCCTTCTAGAACCTTAGAAATCAATAGGATCATTGTAGGATAATTAGATTACCCAATCAGGTACTTTAAATTAAATCTAATTTAATTTTATAATTTTTTAATTTTTAATATTAGATCACCATGATTAGATCTAAAATCTCTTAGATCTAATTAAATCATTTAAAATTTTTTTAAAAAATCCCCCTCAGATTTGATCAGATCTGCATGATCCTGTGGCAAAAAATAGTATTTTTCCTTCAACTGGTACCAGAGCTACATTAGCAATTCTTCAGATCTACCTTAGATCTAATTTTATTTTTATTTATAATCTGATATTAAAAGATTTTAGATATCACATCAGATATGATTGGATCTAAAATTAAAAAAAATTAAAATTAAATAATTTAGATCTAATATATATGAGATGCATGACTAGACTAGGTATAGAATAGTTCTATGTGTAGTCTAGTATGATCATGTATTTAATTTGATTAAATATAATTTTAAATCTATTTAATTTTTATTTTTTTGATATTATAATTATTGTAATTAGATCTAAAAATATAAAATAAAATTTTAAATTTTTGATTTATTCATATGAGATATGAAAGATGCATGCTTAGACTAGTCATAGAATAGTCCTATAAGATGTCTAGAATATTTTTAATTATGATATGATCAAATTTAAAATTTTATTTTTTAGATTTAATATATAATATTTTAGATCTGAAAGTATGCATATTGGTGATACATGAGATGTATGCAAGACATGTATTAGTTAGATCTTTTTATATATGATATATGATCTAACTAGTTTTATAGTAAAAAATTATATTTTTGATTAAAAAATTTTCCATGGCTGTCTAGACATAAGAACAAAGTAGGGTTTAAAGACCCCCTCCTCCCATTTGATGGGATGTTCTTATGGCATGTAGGGGTGCTACGCATTCGTTCTTAATAAAAAATTAGAACTTATTTTTCTATAAAACCTTAGATCCTGAAATCCTAGGATTTTTATTACATATTTTATTCATGAACCTAAAATATAATTAAGAATTAAGATTATGAAATTAATTAGATCTAAAATTATAAATTTTTAGATCTAAGACATATTCATAAAATTGGGTTCGAACTTGGGTAGCTTAATTAGGTCTAGCGGTTGATCAAATTGATTCAAGAGTTGGTTATGTGGGATCAAAGAAAGCTTAGATTTGACCAACCTAGTAGGATTAAGTCTAGGTAAAGATCGAATCATATTGAGATGTAACTCGATCAAATCAAGACCTAATTTGGCTCCATAGTTCGAGGCTAGATTGTTGGATAATCCAATTGGTTCTGATTTAATAATTTGATTCTAAGATAAGTTTGGCAGATACGATGGACTGACTTTTAATTGAGAACTACTCGATCTAAATGCATTCTTATCGAGTTAATGGCATATTCCTTCCATCGGTATCACTTACTTTGCTATTTGTGTCGATCCAGTTCTGATTTGAGCTGGCTAACAGCTTGAGCTAACCCATACCACTAAGTTAGTCATAATTATTATGACTAAGTCAAGTCAAGTTTAAAGTGATCTAAATTAAATCTCTCTAAGAAAATATTAAGTCTAAGATTTTCCACTATTATAGATGTGCGGGCCCTTTCTGAGATTGATTGTTCTCGATAGGATATAGTGGTTCAGTTGCACCGAGAAGATGCAACCATGTCTATTAGGTATTTGATCCTATGGATTGAAGGATGGGTTGGGCTCAATATTTTGGATACGATGATGGACCCAATCAAAAATCCATTTGATACAAATGGTGGGTTTGACTTAACTAAGGAGTATATCAATATTCCAAATATGGTAAGATTCATAAATTAGAGATCAGGTTAGGGTGCCCAAGATTAGAGAATCATTGGATAAGAGTTGTCCACTCATCGGTTGATCCATCACCAATAACCATTAGGTGAGGTGGTGAGTTAGTTGGTGGGACTACACCACCCACTAGAAATCTATAATCATAGTGATTTTCACATCTCTACCAAGGGAGTGTAGAAATTCGAGTAAATAGTGGGAGCCTAATTTATTTAAAAGTAAAATCTTTAAATAAATTATTTAAGTCTAATTACAAAATCTAACTAGAAACTTTGACTCTCTACAGAAAAATGTCTGCATCCAAGCCACTAGCCCGTATCCTGGACATCCATAGACTGACCTGACCCAACTACACGGATTGGCTTCAAAACTTCAAAATTATTTTGGATTCTGAGAAGTTGACTCATGTGTTGGAACAGAATCCTTCCACCTTACTAGTCCATCCATCCGTTGATCAAAGAGCATCTCTTGAGAAGTGGATGAATGAAGATAATAAAGCTAGGTATTACATGTTAGGCTCGATGTCTGATGAGCTCCAGCACCAACATGAAGACATTAAGACTAGCTACCAAATTTTGGCTCACCTGCAAGAGTTGTTTATTGAATAGAGTTGCACAGCCAAATATCAAGTCACTAAAAGACTTTTTAAGACTCGAATGCGTGATGGGCAATCAGTCCAAGATCATTGTCTGATAATGATCAAGGACTTAGAAGAACTTAAGTAGCTTGGTATGAAGTTAGATCAGGATCTACAGACTGACATAATTCTGCAGTTCTTGACTGATGTGTATGGATAGTTTATCATGAACTACTATATGCATAAACTTCATAATACCTTGGCTGAGCTCATGAATATGCTAGTTACTACTGAGCTTTCTATGAAAAGTTCTAAAGGATCAGTACATACTGTGGAGTGGATTTCTTCTAAGAAAAAATCTTTTGGAAAGAAGAAGAAGTCCGTGAAGAAGCAGAAGGTGAATGGCTGGAAGAAGAAGAAGGTAGAGTCAAAAAGAAAGGCCACTGACAAAGAAAATGCTTCCATTGCAACACTGATGGTCATTGAAAGCGGAACTACCCTCTTTACTTGGCCAGCCAGAAGAATAAGAAGGAGGCAGGTCCTTCTGGAGGTATGCTCATTATAGAATCTAATCTTATGGTTTCTTCGGCATCTAGTCAGGTGCTTGACTCTAGTTCTAGTGTTCACTTGTGCACTTCTATGCAGGGTCTTAAGGATAGCAGGAGGCTGAGGGATGGTGAAATAATCCTATGTATCGAGAACGAAGCAAGAGTTGCTGTCGTGGCCATGAAAACCTATCCTCTACGATTTCCATCAGGATTAGACTTAATACTTAGGGACTATTTTTATGTGCCTACAGCAAGCAGAAATTTGATTTCTATTTCATGTTAAGCATAGGAAGGCTATGTAATTAGTTTTCTTAAGGACCATTGTAATATTCTTTATGAAAGAAATAAAATTGCAAGTGGGTTTCTTATAAATGGTCTCTATCAGTTACATATTGATGTTTCTATTTTTAATATTGAGTAAAACATGAATGCCATAGGATCACAGAGACCTAGGGATAGTTTAAATAATAGGTATCTTTGGCACCTTAGGCTAGGTTATATAGCTGAAGATAGGGTTAACAAATTGAAAAAATCTGGGCTATTGAGTCTGTTGACTTTCGACTCATATCTGATTTGTGAATTGTGCCTTCATGGCAAAATGACCAAGCTTTCTTTTGTGGAACATAGGGAAAGGGCCATAGACCTGCTTGCCCTAGTATATACTGATGTATGCGGCCCATTTAATGTGCCAGCCAAGGGCAATTATATCTACTTCATCATCTTTATTGATGATTTATCTTAGTATGGGTATGTGTATTTGATATGATATAAGTCTGAAGCTTTTGAAAAGTTCAAAAAATTTAGATTCGAAGTAGAAAAATAAATAGAAAAACTCATTAAGATTCTTCAATCAGATCGAGAAGGCGAATACTTTAGTTGAAAATTCTTAGACTATCTTAAGGATAATGGCATAGTCTCACAATGGACTCCACCTGGAATGCCTCAACTCAACAAAATTTTAGAATAGAGAAATCAAACTCTATTATTTATGATTCAAACCATGATGAGCTTCACAAACCTTCCTAAATTTTTTTGGGAACATAGTCTGTTGACTGTTATATATCTATTCAATAGGATTCCATCAAAAATCATTCTTACCATACCATGTGAGATATGGCATGGTAGGAAACCAAGTCTGAGTCATCTCAGAATTTAGGGTTGTCTGGCCCATATCAAGAGACAATAGGCAGACAAATTAGAGTCTAGATCCTTTAGAGCTTGATTTATTGGATATCCTAAAAAGTCATTAGGATATTTTTTCTATCTCCTGTAAGATCATAATGTGATTGTGAGTCGACATGCCTTCTTTCTTAAAAAAATAGTTTATTCAAGATAATGGCATCGAAAGTTAGATTAGGCTCGAGGAGAAAATCTTCCAAGAGTCATGAGCCAAGGAACCTATGGAACCTAATCAGATTGAGCCAGTCCAATCAGTACCTCATCCACCTCGTAGATCAGAAAGGATTTTTCATCCCCTAGAAAGGTACTTAGGTACTATTTCAAAGGACATAGCGAAAATGGTCCTCATAGAAAAAGGGGTTCATGGTGATGATCCCAAAATCTATGATGAGATGATATCAGATATCGACTCTGAGAAATGGTTAGAGACAATGAAGTCAAAGATTGACTCAATGCACTCGAACCAAGTCTGGACCTTGGTAGATCTACCTGAAGGTATAGTACCTATTGGGTGTAAATGGATCTTCAAGAGAAAGATAGGTGTCGATGGGAATGTAGAGACATTCAAAGCAAGCTCATAGCAAAAGGGTATAGTCAGCGCGAAGGCATTGACTATCAGGATACTTTTTCGTCAGTAGCCGTGCTCAAATCCATCCGCACATTGCTTGCTATTACAGCCTATTTTGATTATGAAATATGGTAGATGGACATGAAAATGATATTCTTAAATGGATATCTTAAGAAAGATATCTATATGAAATAGCCACTGGATTTCACATCCAGTGATACTGATCACAAGGTCTACAAGCTGCAAAGATCCATATATGGATTTAAGCAAGCATCTCGAAGCTGGAATGCTCATTTCAATGATGTGATCAAATCATTTGGATTCATCAAGAATGAGGAGGAGCCCTATGTTTTTAAAAAGGTCAGAGAACGCTGTTGTCTTTCTCGTATTGTATGTGGTTGACATCCTCCTAATTGGAAATGATATTTTCATGTTGACTACAATCAAAATATGGTTGTCTAAAGAATTCTTGATGAAAGACCTAGGAGAGGCATCCTTTATTCTAGAAATTAAGGTCTATAGAGATAAACAAAATAAGATGCTAGGTCTCTCACAGAAAATGTACATAGAGGAGGTGCTAAAGAAGTTTAGTATGGAAAACTCCAAGAGGGAATTAGTGCCCTTCAGTCATAGCATTCATCTCTCCAAGAAGATATGTCCCAACACACCTGAGGAGATTGAATGCATGAGCAAGATCCCTTATGCTTCAATAATAGGAAGCCTCATGCCTGCCACGCTATGTACACAACCTGATATTGCCCATGCTGTGAGTATCACGAGTAGGTATCAATCGAATCCAGGTGAGGAGCACTAGACTTCTATGAAATGTATGCTTAAGTACTTAAGAAGGACTAAGGATATGTTTCTAGTCTTTGGTAATGGAAAACTCTAGGTCCAGGGGTATATAGACTCAAATTTTATGTCTGATATAGATGATCAAAAGTCAACATCTAGAAGTCTGTTTGTGTGGAATGGTAGTGCTGTTAGCCGGAAGAGATTCAAGTAGACTATGATAGTAGATTCCACCATGGAAGTAGAGTACATTACTATATTAGAAGCTGCAAAGGAGGCATTCTGGTACAACAAGTTTACCGCAGAGCTCGGAGTGATGCCATTAGATGCCATTTCTCTATACCGCGACAACAATAGCATCATAGCCCTAGCTAAGGAGCTAAGGTCTCACCAAAAATCTAAGCACATCGAGCAATGATACCACCTCATCTGCAATTACCTCAAGAAGAGATACGTCAAGGTCGAGAAATTTGACACTGCAGATAATGCGGCTGACCTACTGATAAAGCTATTGAGCCAGCAGAAGATCAAAGCCCACCTTAAGAAGATGGAACTTAGATTTGTAGCCAATTGGCTTTTGGTTAAGCGAAAGTTTGTTAGATGTATGCCCTAGAAGCTAGATTGACTATCACTTATAATACACTTCTAAGGGCAATTTTATAATTTTGACTATAAATTAATAAATGGGTTATGTTTTATCATGTGTGTATTTAAAAGTATCTGTAATACATTCTTTGAGTTAATGATAATAACAATTCATATTTTTACGTGTTGAAAATTTAAGACATGAATTTTCATAATTAACTCATAAACTGCTCCCAACCATAGAATCATCATGAGAATGATGATCGAAATGGAAGGTTGGTGAACGATCGCTTTCTTAGGATAGATGTATCTTGAGTCTATGGTGTGGAAACACCGGAGCAAGAGTACAGATACTCGTTAAAGAATGAGGGCACTGAGCGTGACCACCTCGAGTAGTCATAAGGAATTCTACCTTCTTATCGATGACTGACTCGATGCTGCAGTGGTGTATCTGATTCCTTGATTTGAGGTGCATCAGTAGTTTACCTTAAGAGTGTTATAGTTTGACTACACCATAACTGGATCACCTAGCCATTCAGAACTCTGAGGTGTATGTTGGCTATAGCATGTTCATTATAGAAATTGAATTGCACCAATAGGGGACCTATCTACCTCGATTGATGAGTAGTAGCCCTATGATAATTATGAGATTGAGTTCATAAGCCCATGGCCATGGCAAAATGAAAATAATAGAAAGAGTTTCTATTATGGTTTTACATTGTACTTGAATCGAATGATTAATTCATATGACAGACATTGGATTTGATGAGTTCACTTTAACCCTAATCCTATCGGGGTTCAAGATAGAAGAACCCAATTACAAAGGTAACCATATCGAGAGATTCACTTTTAGTTCTGATGGGTTACCACCATATACTGCTAGGTATTACTGATGGATTTTGGGAGTAATTAGGATGATTTTGATGATCAATCATTCTAATTATATAAATCAAAAAAGTTTTGGTCCATCGAAAGGTGCTTCGATGATGTCCATGATTGAGATCGTGACATGTCTCATTACTATATAGAATTGAACCTAACAAAGTCACACAAATAAGGGTTTGAGTCTGGATGTCATCAATTGAGCTAAGCCAATTTGATTGATTTGGATTAGATCAAATCAGGTTCAAGATAATCATGCTAGCACATGATTGAGCCTGACTTTCTTCTTCTGAAATCTTTCTGATTCATTGCAACCGAGTTAAGTTTAATTTGACTCATTCTTATATTTTGAATGAATTTATTATTCATCAGATTGGAATAAGTTTAGATCAGATTAATTAAGAAATTAAATCCATTCATAGTCAAATTTGACTAGGGTCAAAGTTGACCTCTTTGAGAGAATTGAGGGTCACCTGATCTGATATTTTTAGAAAAATTTTTAAAAATCATTTTAATCTAATTTTTGGTTATGTGATAGAGCACGAGTTATGCATTTGGTGTACCAAATTTTATGGTTTTTGGAGGTACCTTGACTGAGTTATGATAGAGTTTGATTTGGATTAAACTCTTAAGGAAAGAGTACTAGGCACAGTGGACTCTTCCTTATCTACTCATGCTGACACCTTTTTGGATAATTTTTGGAAAAGAAAATAGATGAGATCTAGTGGCTTTTCATGAAGAATAAGTCCTAGAGTCCTACTAAAAAAATAAATAAGTTATTTTGGTCAAAAGGAACTATAAGTAGGCATTGGACATAAAAGTCTTTCTCACGTCAAAGTGCATATAATGCAAGAAATAATTTTCTATGCCCAAATTCTGCCATCCTTGATATCACACACCCCTTCTATCCTCTCTCTTCTTCTCTTCTACAAACCTAAAATGTTGGGCACAAATCTGAGAGGAAGATCCAAGGTTTTTGGCACAATATTCAGGATCTACGCGACGTTGTCCATGTGACGGATGGGCTATCTTCAGAAATAGTTTTGAAGGTTCTTCCGATCAAATCCAGATCTAATTTTTGGAGAAAAGGTTCATGAGGAGAACACATTCAGGTCCTACCTAAGAATAGACTAGTAGAGGCCAGGCGCATGCGTGGCACCTTCCAGAACCTCAAGAACCAATAGGATCATTGCAGGATAATTAGATTACCCAATCAGGTACTTTAAATTAAATCTAATTTAATTTTAATTTTTTTTAATTTTTAATATCAAATCACCATGATTACTTATGAGAACTCTTAGTTTTGATTGGATTATTTAAGAATTTTTAAAAAAATCCTTCTCAGATCTGATCAGATCTGCACGATCCTATGGTGGAATATAGTGTTTTTCTTTCAAGTCCTAATCTGTGATCGTTGAGCAGCATATCGACATCCATCTTGACCATATCGGACAACATTAGATTTTATCATTCATGATTTTATTAAATTATCTATATAATAATTTTATCATGATTTAATTTAAATTATCTTGATCTGATCAATCAGATTGTCAGACTATATCGCTTGATTAGTCCCAATTCATCTTCGTAGTTTCTCCCCCTACTTGATCCATGAACTCAATGAAAGATTTTTAGTCCTACCACTTTGAATCTGATTTGATCAAGATAAATAGACTTTGAATAATCTTTCTCCTCATCTAACTTTGATCGATGAAGTTAGGATGACCGGACTGACCCAGATCGTTAGATGTGACTATCGTCAACCTATCTTTATGGATTATTCATACCCTTTCTAATTATTAAAATTGATCCTCTATAGCATTCTAGATATCTGATAATGATGTACTGCGACATGATCTATAAATAGAAGACTTTGGAAAGAGATTGCAAGAATGATATGGATTTATTAGAATGCATATGAGGTAAGTGATGTTTCATTTTTTTCTAGATTTATTGGCAAGTTGTAATATATTTTCTTGATATGATTTATGAAATGATTCATGAATTTGATGATTAATATTTTGTTATTAAAAGTTTCTTATTTTTGAAATATTATGATGAGCATGATTGAAAGTATTGATCGTATTATGTATTACACTTGATTGATTTCGATACCACATGGTTATGTACATTCTTAATAAACTAAAAGAAGAATCAAGAATTATTAAAGGAATTATGAATTAAGATGATTTGAACTCTCAGCCTGACTACGTGGAGGACCACCCCAATTGGGGCTAATACATTGGCAAAAATTTAGTCTTGAGTGTCTATATCATCATCAAACTAGTGACAAACTACTAAAAGACCAGCGATTCTGAAGGACATTGCTGCCAGATGATTCGCAACTCACCGCAAGATGATACATAGTATTATGATCCTGTCATAGAGATAATATGGTCATAGCTCATGGTTGATAAGAATAACTGATAAGAATTTGATAATTTAATAGAAAACTAAATTTTTGAAAGAAACTCAAAAAAAATTAAATTTGACATGATAGTAATTTAAAAATATTGCATAATAAAAATTAATTTTGAACTGATGAACTCTATATGCTTATTTTCTGTTAGTGATGATTTATTTTATTGCTTGATAAAATCTAGTTGAGGTGATCATTGCTTACTGGGCTATCTAGCTCATTATCCCTATTTTTATTGTTTTTACAGACCTTAAGAACTAAGATGATATGCGGATACATACCAAAGAGTGATTAGAAGTAGAATCTTGATATTTGTATTTTAGATTGAGAATTTTATTAAAGCTAATGTAAGATCTTTTGAGCATTGTTGAACTTTATGAAATGTTGAAATTAGATTTTAATTAGTTAAATTTTAGATTTAATTTATGACTAATTATTCTGCTGTAGCCTTGTGATAGGATGATCATATGCCTTGCATGCTTATGGGGAGAGTTTTCTATAAGTATGCGGTAGTTTCCGTGACCCTCTGCTCATTATTCTATGATTGGGGGCATGACTGAGGATCTCTGGTTTAAATGATACTCATGCCCATATCCTTTGTAAGCTGCTCTTGATAGCAGAGCAGTCAGCAGGTGCATCACTATTCAGTGATGATGTACCAACCAACATGGAATACAATAACCTATACTTGATAAATGTCATCATCCTTTCTAATGACATATCATTTGATCGTGAATATGATTTAAGAACTACATAACAAATCCTCCTTTATCATTTAGAAGTAGTTCTAAGGACTTTCATCATAACATAGAAATTTAATATAAAAGATGTACAAATTTATGATGAAAAATATCAAATAATTTTTATTAATAAAAAATTAATATATAGTTATAATAATGAGCTCAATCATCTATAACCTAAATAATTAGCTTTAGGATACTATTTCCTAGTAACTCTCACTTGGACTAAAATCAATCGAAAGAGTATCAAATATCCATCTTTGAATTGTGATCTTTGAACTTCTTGATTCCAAGAGCTTTAATAAAAGGATCAGCTAGATTATCCTTTCTAACGATCTTCTGAAGGTCGACGTCACCTCAATCCATGATCTTTCAGACAAAATAATAATGATGTAGAATATGCTTCATCCACTAATATGCCTTCTATTTTTTTGCCTGAGCTATGGCTCCAGTGCTATCATAGTAGATCAGAATTGGACCATCAAGGGTTGGTACCATAAAAATCTAGTTTTCTACTATAGAATTGATCTGATCTAATCAGATCTATAGCAAAATTTAAAAAAAAATTCTACTCTAATCTAATCAGATCTGAGAGTTCTTAGATCTGATCCATATGATCTGATATCAAAACAAAAATTTAAATAGATTAGGAACAACATTTGTTACCTATTTAGGATAAATAATTACCCTGGTGATGATCTGAATGCTACTGAGACTCTAGATCTAGCCGTGCATGTGCCCGACCTCTACTGAAGTCCACTCAAGCTGGCTCTAGATGCCTTCTCCTACTAGATCTGATCTCCAAAGATCAGATCTTGAGTCCTTTTTTAGATCCTTCAAAATAGCTTCTAAAGGATGCATGTTCATCTCACAAATGATGTTGTCCTTGTTAGATATGTGTGCCCTAAAAGTCAGAATTGGCTGACACTTATAATACACTTCTAAGGGCAAAATTATAATTTTGACTCTAAATAATAAAGTGGGTTATTTTCTATCACATAAGTGTATTTAGTGTCTGTGATACATCCCTTGAGTTAATGGTAATGATAATTCATATTTTCAAGAGTTGAAAATTTAAGACATGAATTTTCATTTATTAACTCATAAAATGCTCCTGACCATAGGATCATCATGAGGATGATGATTGATCCAAAAGGTTAGTGTACAAACGCTTCTTTGTAGTAGATGAGTTTTAAGTCTATGGTGTAGAAACATTGGAGCGAGAGTATAGGTACTCGTTAGAGAACGAGGATACTGAGCGTGACCACCTCGAGTAGTCATAAGGAGGTCTACCTTCTCATCGATGACTAACTCGATGCTGTGGTGGTGTATCTAGTTCTTTGACCTGAGGTGCATCGGCAGTTCACCTTGAGGGTGTTATAGTTTGACTACACCATGACTCAGTCTCCTAGCCATTCGAAACCCTGAGGTGTATGTTGGCTATAGCATGTTCATTGTAGGAATTGGATTGCACCAAAATGGAATCTATCTACCTCGATGGATGAGGAGCAGCACTATGATGATCATGTGAATCAAGTCCATAAGCCCATGGCCATGGCAGAGAGTGAAATAATAGAAAGAGTTTCTATTAAGGTTTTCACATTGGACTTGAATTGAATGATTAAATCATATGATAGAAATTAGGATTTGACGAGTTCACCTTAACCCTAATCTGATCGGAGCTCAAGATAGAAGAACTTAATCACACAAGTAGCTGCACCAAGAGGTTCATTTTTAGTTTTGATGGGTTGCCACCATATGCTGCTAGGTGTCACTGGTGGATTTTGGGTGCAATTGAATGATAAGATGATCAATCATTCTAAGTTGTCTAAATCAGAAGAGTTCTGATCCATCGAAAGGAGTTTCGATGATGTCGATGATGGAGATCATGACATGTCTCATTACCATACAGAACTGAACCTAACTAGATCACACAAACAAGGATTTGGATCTGGATATCATCAATTGGACTAACCCAGTTCAATTGATTTGAATAAGATTTAATTAGGTTCAAGGAAATCGTGCTAGCACACAATTAAGCCGAACATTCTCCTTTTTCTATCATAAAAGTTATCTCGACTGAGCCAAATGAGTTTGTGCTCACTCAGGTACCTTTACCTAGTCTGACTGAAGCTTGTCCAAGTCAGAAAAGGGTTGCCTTAATTTATGAGATAAATTTGAGACAACACCTATCATTTTTCATCACCTGCTAATTCTTATACTTTGACTTGGTCAACCATTGACCTTTGACCCTTGGACATCTGTCCATGTGTCTTGCACTTATTGGAGAGCAGATAGGAGATTGTCCCCTCTTTAAAAATTGAAAAGAAGGGGGTGCATGCCTAGGATGGCGTGCGCCCATTGATAGGAATGCTGGAGTCCCATATGGATGGGACTCGAGGTTGCTTCTTGGTTTCTACTTGGGTGGCCCTTGGGTATCTACTTTGACCAGTCTTAGGTGCCATCTAAGAATGAACCTATGGGTCTCTCATTTGATTGGATCAGGTGACGTCATCCCATCAATCAGATTTAGATCTGATTGCACAAAGCAACATGATTGGTCGGGGTGATGTAGCACTGCATGGCACAGCAGAGTCTATAAAAGGACCCTATCTGCACCCACTTTTAAGAACTCCTCTTCCAAGCTACACCCCAAGGCTGACCCTCTACCTTCTGCATGCCACCATCTAGCCCTCTCCCTTCTGTTTGCACTTAAGGAAGTTGGGCCTTCAGATTAGTGCGAGTCAGGCAAGGAAAGGCTGACGAAAAAGGAAGAAGGCAGCACTGCTGCAGAGACGATGGATGATCTTTAGAAGAAGTTTTGAAGATTCTCCAAATTAGATCTAGATCTAATTTTTGAAGAAAAGAAAGAGAAGGAGAAGATCTCTAGATCCTGCCCGAGTGGATACTGGTAGAGGCCAGGTGCTTGCATGGCTAGATCTAGAACCTCAGGGCTTCGGCAAGATCATCAACGGGTAATCAGATTACCTATAACCAAGGTAAAATTAATTCAAAATTAATTTAACTTTATTTTCTTATTTATTAGATCATAAAATTAGATCTAAAAAATGGCAGATCTGATCTAGATCTAGGAGGTAATTTTTGAAATATGCCTCTCAATCCAATCAGATCTGAACGAACATCACCCAGGGAAATCAGAATTTCCCTTCAACTGGTTTCAGAGCCAGGTTCTTATAAAATTTATTTAGATCTAATTTAATCTAATTAATTAATAATTTCAAATATCACATGATATATAATTATATTTAAAATCAAAAAAATAAAAAATTAAAATTAATTAATCTAGATCTAATATGTATAAGATACATAACTAGACTAGGTATAGAATTATTCTATGTGTAGTCTAGTATAATCATATTTTTTTATTTGATTAAATATGAATTTTAGATCTATTTATTTTTTATTTTTTGATATTATAAATATTATAATCAGATCTAAAAATAAAAAATAAATTTAATTTAATTTATTCATATGAGATATGATAATTACATGTTTAGATAAGTTGTAGAATAGTTCTGCAAATAGGTCTAGATTAAATTTTATTTGATAAGATCAAATTTAAATTTAATTTTTTAGATGATTATGAGATAATTTAGATCTAAAAAATATGCATGCATGATATATGTAATATATACAAAATATGTTTTAATTAGATCTATTTTTTTATATGAGATATATGCTTAGATCTAATTAGTTTTTGTAGATTAGTTCTTTTTCTTATTAAGACATTCCCCTTGGCCGTTCGGTCATAAGAATAAAGTAGGGCTTAAAGATCCTCTCCTCCCATTTGATGGGGTGTTCTTATGATATGTAGGGGTGCTGCGCGTTCGTCCTTAATCAAAAATTGAAAACTTACTTTCTGCAAAACCCTAGATCCTAAAATCCTAGGATCTTATTTACATATTTTATTTCTGAATCCTAAACTTAATTAAGAATTAGGATTATGAAATATATTAGATCTAAAATTGAGAATTTTTAGATCTAAGACATGTTCATAAAATTGGATTCGGACTTGGGTAGCTTAATTAGGTCTAGCGGTTGATCAAATCGAATCAAGAGTTGGTTAGATGAGATCAACAATGCTTAAATTGATCAGCCTAATAGTATTAAGTCTAGGTTAGGATCGAGTCACGAATGTGATCGATCAAGCTAAGACCTAATTAGGCTCAGTGGTTAGAGTCTGGATTGTAGGCTAACCCGATTGGTTCTGGCTTAACAATTTGGTATCTAAGGTAAGTTTGGCAGATATGACCGACTGGTTTTTAATTGGAAGCTACTCGACTCGAATGCATTCTTGTTGAGTTAATGACATATCCCTTCCACCAGTCTCACTTACCTAACCATGTTTACTGACTCAGTTCTGATCTGAGGTGGTCAATAATTCGAGCTAACCCATGCCACTAGGTTAGTCATAATGGTTATGACTATGTTAAGTCTAGTTTAATGAGACCTAAATCAAAACTCCCTAAGAAAAGATTAAGTCTAAGGTCTTCCACCATCGTAGATGGGTGGACCCTTTTCAAGATTGATTATTCTTGACTGGTTACAGTGGCTCAGTTACATCGAGAAGACGCAACCATGTCTATTTGGCATCGAATGCTATGGGCTGGAGGATGAATTAGGCTCAATATTTTGGATACGGTGAGAGACTCAATTAGGAATCCAATCTATGCAAATGGTGGGTCTGACTTAACTAAGGAGTAGATCAATATTTCAGACATGGTGAGATTCATGAATTAGAGACCAAGTTTGGGTGCACCATGATTAGAGAATCATTGAACAAGAGTTGTTTACCCATTGGCTAACCCATCATCAATAACTATTAGGTGAGGTGATGAGTAAGTCGGTGGGACCGCACCACCTACTAGAAATCAGTAATCGTGAAGATTTCTGCATCTCTACAGAGGGAGTGTAGGGATCTAAGAAAATAGTGGAAGCTAATTTATTTAAAAATAAAATTTTTAAATAAATTAGTTAAGTCTTAATTATAATATTTAACTAGAAACTTTGACTCTCTACAAGAAAATGTCTGCATCTAACCCACTAGTACAAATCCTAGACACCCATAGACTGACCGGACCAAATTACAAGGATTGGCTTTAGAACTTCAAAATTATTTTGGATTTTGAGAAGTTAACTCATGTATTGGACCAAGATCCTCCCACCTTACTAGCTCATCCATCCGCTGAATAGAGAGCATCTCTGGATAAGTGGACTAACGAAGATAATAAGGCCAGATACTATATGTTGGGCTCGATGTCTGTTGAGCTTCAGCGTCAACATGAAGATATCAGAACTGCTCGCCAAATATTGACTCACCTATAGAAGATGTTTGGTGAACAGAGTCGCGCAGCCAAGTATCAAGTCACTAAACGACTGTTCAAGGCTAAAATGTGCGATGGGCAGTCAGTCCAAGATCAATGTCTGATGATGATCAAGGACTTGGAAGAGCTTGAGAAGCTCGAAGTGAGGTTGAACTTGGATCCGTAGAATGACATAATTCTGTAATCTTTGACTGATGTGTATGGGCAGTTCATCATGAACTATCATATGCATAAACTTCAAAACTCCTTGGCCGAACTTATGAACATGCTGGTTACCGTTGAGCTTTCCATGAAAGGTTCTAAAGACTCAGTACTTGCTATGGAATAGACTTCTTTCAAGAGAAAGTCTTTTGAAAAGAAGAAGAAGTCTGTGAAAAAGCAAAAGGTGGAAGGAGGAAAGAAGAAAAAGGTACAGTCGAAGAAGAAGGCCGCTGACAAAGGAAAGTATTTCTATTGCAACAATGATGGCCACTGAAAGCAGAACTGCCCTACTTACTTGGCCAACCTAAAGAAGAAGGAGGCAGGTCCTTCTGGAGGTATGCTCGTTGTTGAGTCTAACCTTATGGTTTCTTCTACATCTAGTTGGATGCTTGACTCTAGTCTAGTACTCACTTGTGCACTTCTATGCAGGGTCTTGAGGATAGCAGGAGGCTGAGGGATGGTGAGATGATCCTATGCATCGAAAATGGAGCAAGAGTTGCTGCCATGGCCATAGGAACATACTCTCTTCGACTACTATCTGGTTTAGACTTAGTATTAAAAGATTGTTATTATGTACCTACAGCAAGTAGGAATTTGATTTCTATTTCTTGCCTTGCATTAGAAGGCTATGTAATTAGTTTTCTTAAGGACCATTGTAACATTCTTTATGAAAGAAATAAAATTGTAAATAATTTTCTTATTAACGGTCTTTATCAGTTACGTGTTGATGTATCTATTTTTAACTTTGAGCAAAATGTGAATGCCATAAATTCAAAACGTCTTAGGGATAGTCCTAATGATAGGTATCTATGGCACCTAAGATTAGGTCATATAGCAGAAGATATGATTAACAAATTAGAGAAAATCGGACTATTGATTCCATTGACTTTCGTGTCATATCTAATTTGTGAATCCTATCTTTATGGCAAAATGACTAAACTCCTTTTTGTAGGACATGGGGAAAGGGCCACGGATCTTCTTACCCTAGTACACACAGATGTATGCAGCCCATTCGATGTACTGGCTAGAGGCAACTTTATCTAGTTCATAACCTTTATCGATGATTTATATAGATATGGATATGTGTATCTTGTGAGACATAAGTCTGAAGCATTTGGAAAGTTCAATGAATTCAGACATGAAGTAGAAAATCAAACAAGAAAACCCATTAAGATTCTTTGATCAGATCGAGGAGGTGAATATCTTAGTCGAGAATTCCTGGACTATCTTAAAGAAAATAGTATAGTCTCTCAATGGACTCCACCTGAAACACCTCAACTCAATGAAGTTTTAGAATGGAGGAATTGGACCCTATTAGATATGGTCCGATCCATGATGAGCTTCACAGACCTCCCTAATTTTCTTTGGGAATACTGTTTGCTAACTGCAATATACTTATTGAATAGGGTTCCTTCTAAAACTATTCCTACCACACCGTATGAGATATGGCATGGTAAGAAATCAAGTCTAAGTCATCTCAAAATTTGAGGTTATCCGACTCATGTCAAAAGATAACAAGTGGACAAATTAGACTTTAGATCCTTTAGAGCTCGATATCCTAAAGAGTCATTAGGATATTGTTTCTACATTCCAGAAGGTCACAATGTGATTGTGAGTCGACATGGCATCTTTCTTGAAAAATAGTTTATTCAAGATAGCGGCATTGGAAAGCAGATCAAGCTCGATGAGAAAGCCTCACGAGAGCAACGAGCTAAGGACCAAATGGAACCAAATTAGGTTAAGCCAGTCCATACACTATCTCCTCCACCTCGTAGATCGGAAAGGATTTTCCATCCTCCTGAAAGGTACTTAGGTACTATTTTAGAAGATGTAGAGGAAATATTCCTCATAGATAATGGGGTTCATGGTGATGATCCCAAAACCTATAATGAGGCAATATCAGATATCGACTCCAAAAAATGGTTAGAGGCAATGAAGTCAGAAATTGACTCGATGCACTCAAACCAAGTCTGGACCTTGGTAGATCCACCAGAAGGTATAGTACCTATTGGGTGTAAATGGATCTTCAAGAGAAAGATTGGTGTAGATGGGAATGTGGAGACATTCAAGGCTAGATTAGTGGCAAAAAGTTATAGTCAACGTGAAGGCATTGACTATCGGGATACCTTTTCACTAGTAGCTATGCTAAAATTTATTCGCACATTGCTTGCTGTTGCAGCCTATTTCGATTATGAAATATGAAAAATGGACGTGAAAATGGTGTTCTTAAATGGATATCTTGAGGAAGATATCTATATGGAACAACTGCTAGGTTTCACATCCAGTGATGATGATCATAAGGTATGCAAGCTTCAAAGGTCCATATATGGACTTAAGCAAGCATCTTGGAGCTGGAATTCTCATTTTAATGATGTGATCAAAATGTTTGGTTTCATCAAGAACAAGGAGGAGCCATGTGTCTTCAAAAAGGTCAGTGGGAGCGCTGTTGTCTTCCTCGTATTGTACGTGGATGATATCCTCCTTATTGAAAATGATATTCCCATGTTGACCATAGTTAAAATGTGGTTATCTAAAGAATTCTCCATGAAAGACCTAGGAGAAGCATCCTTTATTCTGGAAATTAAGGTCTATAGAGATAGACTGAATAGGATGCTAGGACTTTCACAGAAGATGTACATAGAAGAAGTACTAAAAAGGTTTAGCATGGAAAACTCTAAGAGAGGTTTGGTACCTTTCAGACATGGCATTCATCTTTCCAAGAAGATGTGCCCTAGCACACCTGAGGAAATAGAACGCATGAGCAAGATCCCTTATGCTTCAGCAATAGGGAGCCTCATGTATGCCATGTTATGTACACGACTTGATATAGCCCATGCTGTGAGTGTCACAAGCAGATATCAGTCGAATCCAGGTGAAGAACACTGACTTCTGTGAAATGTATCCTTAAGTACTTGAGAAGAACTAAGGATATGTTGTTGGTCTTTGGTAATGGAGAACTCCAAGTCTAGGGGTATACAGACTCAGAATTTATGTCCGATGTAGATGATCGAAAGTCGACATCTGGAAGTCTATTTGTGTGCAATGGTGGAGCTGTCAGTTGGAAAAGTTTGAAGCAGATAATGATAGCAGATTCCACCATGGAAGCAGAATACATCGCTGCATCAGAAGCTACAAAGGGCATTCTGGTATAAGAAGTTTGCTGTAGAGATTGGAGTGATGCCATCAGATGCCATTCCTCTGTACTGCGACAATAATGGCACCATAGCCCTTGCTAAGGAGCCGAGGTCTCATCAAAAATCCAAGCACATCGAGCGGCGATACCACCTCATCCATGATTACCTCGAGAAGGATTACGTCGAGGTCAAGAGAGTCGACTCCGCAGACAATGCGGCAGACCCGCTTACAAAGCCATTGGGCCAGCAGAAGATCGAAGCCCACCTTGAGAAGATGGGACTTAGATTTGTAGCCAATTGGCTTTAGGTCAAGTGGGAGTTTGTTAGATATGTGTGCCCTAGAAGCCAGAATTGGCTGACACTTGTAATACACTTCTAGGGGCAAAATTATAATTTTGACTATAAATAATAAAATGGGTTATTTTCTATCACATATGTGTATTTAGTGTCTGTGATACATCCTTGAGTTAATGGTAATGATAATTCATATTTTCAAGAGTTGAAAATTTAAGACATGAATTTCATTATTAACTCATAAAATGCTCCTGACCATAGGATCATCATGAGGATGGTGATTGATCCAGAAGGTTAGTGTACAATCGCTTCTTTATAGTAGATGAGTCTTGAGTCTACGGTGTAGAGACACCAGGAGCGAGAGTACAGGTACTCGTTAGAGAATGAGGGCACTGAGCGTGACCACCTCGAGTAGTCATAAGGAAGTCTACCTTCTCGTCGATAACTGACTCGAAGCTGCAGTGGTGTGTCTGGTTCTTTGTCCTGAGGTGCATCGGCAGTTCACCTTGAGGGTGTTATAGTTTGACTACACCATGACTCGGTCTCCTAGCCATTCGGAACCCTGAGGTGTATGTTGGCTATAGCATGTTCATTGTAGGAATTGGATTGCACCAAGATGGAATCTATCTACCTCGGTGGATGAGGAGTAGCCCTATGATGATCATGAGAATCAAGTCCATAAGCCCATGGCCATGGTAGAGAGTGAAATAATAGAAAGAGTTTCTATTTAGATTTTCACATCGGACTTGAATCGAATGATTAAATCATATGACAGAGACTAGGGTTTGACGAGTTCACCTTAACCCTAATCTGATCGGGGCTCAAGATAGAAGAACTTAATCACACAGGTAGCTGCACCAAGAGGTTCATTTCAGCTCTGATGGGTTGCCACCATATACTGCTAGGTGTCACTGGTGGATTTTGGGAGCAATTAGAATGATTTAGATGATCGATCATTCTAGCTGTTCGAATCAGAAGAGTTCTGATCCATCGAAAGGAGTTTCGATGATGTCGATGATAGAGATCATGACATATCCCATTACCATACAGAACTGAACCTAACTGGGTCACACAAATAAGGGTTTGATCTGGTATCATCAATTGACTAACCAGTTCAATTGATCTGAATGAGATTCAATTAGGTTCAAGGAAATCGTGCTAGCACTCGATTGAGCCAACTTCTCTTTACTATCACAAAAAGTCCTGACTGAGCCAAAGGATTTGTGCTCAATCAAGGCTTTATGGTCTGACTGGAGGTTGTCCAGGTCAAAAAAGGGTTGTCTTAATTTATGAGATAAATTTAAGACAACACCTACCATTTTCCATCACCTACTAATTCTTGTCCTTTGACTTTGGTCAAACATTGACCTTTGACCTTTGGACATCTGCCCATATGTCATGCACTTATTGGAGAGTAGATAGGGGCTTGTCCTCTTTCTGGAAATTGGAAAAGTGGGGGTGCACGTCTAGGATGGCATGCGCCTATGGATAGGGATGCCTGGAGTTCAATATGGATGGGACTCCAGGTTGCTTCTTGGATTCAAACTAGGTGACCCTCACCTATAGACTTTGACCAATCTTAGGTGCCACCTTAGGATGAATCTATGGGTCTCTCATCTGATTGGATCTGGTGATGTCATCCCACCAATCAGATTTAGATCTGATTGAACGAAGCAACGTGATTGGCCGGGGTGATGTGGCACTGCATGGCACAGTAGGGTCTATATAAAGACCTATCTGCGTGCAACTTTTATAGAACTTTTCTTAGCCACACCCCAAGGCTGCTCCTCCTTTCCTTCATGGCACATTTTCAATCCTATCTCTCCTCTCCATGCCCAAGGAAGTTGGGCCTTCAGATTAGTGCGATTCAGGCAAGAAAATGCTGACGAGAAAGGAAGAAGACAACACTGCTGCAGAGATGACAACTCATCTTTAGAAGGAGTTTTGAAGCTCCTCCAAATTAGATCAAGATCTAATTTTTGCAGACATGATAAAGAAGGAGAAGATCTCTAGATCCAGCCTGAGTGGATATCGGTAGAGACCAGGAACTTGCATGGCTAGATCTAGAACCTCAGGGCTTCAATAAAATCATCAACGGGTAATCAGATTACCCATATCAAGGTAAAACTAATTTAGATTTAATTTAGTTTAATTTTTTTGTTTATCAAATCATAAAATTAGATCTAAAAAATATCATATTTGATTAGGATCTAAGAAAAAATTTTTGAAATATGCCTCTCGATCCAATCAGATCTGAACGAACCTGACCCAGGAAATCAGGATTTTTCTTCACCATCTTCCTCCAATTTTTGTACACCCCAAACCTCTCCCAAAACCCTATACTCCATAAAAAAATCAAGCCAAACTCATCCTAAATTTAAAGAAAAAAAAGTCCTTTTCTAGATCAGAAACTAGACAAGGCAAGACCAGATTTGGCAAGTGGTTGGGACACACAACTCATGGGTGCCCCTCTAATTCTTTTTGGTAAATCTAGCAAGGAGAGGTGCAAAAAAAGAAAAAAAACTTCTCAATCACATGGAATTAGGGATAAAAAATAGGAGATAGGCGGCACACATGGAAGGAGATGTTTTATAAGGATTCTATCTTATAGAATCCTAAATCAAAACTAACTTCCTCTTAGACTTGGTCAACCACCAAATAACCAAATGAGAATAAGAGGAAGAGAAGGGGTGTGCGTGAAGACCAAAGAGAGACTCTTTGTTGCACAAAACAAGAGAGAGCATGGGGCATGGAGGGCTTAGGTGGCTCAAGGTGGAATCCTAGTCTCACTAGGATTCCATCTATGACTTGGTCAAACATGGTTTCTCAAACCAAATTAAATCAAAACCAAATCAACTAAATTAAATTAGACTCTAATCCAATTAAGAATTTAATTAAATTATATTAAATTAAATTAAATTTTAATTTAATTTTCTAATCAAATTAAAAAATTGGGTTGACCTGAGTCCTAGTTAGACTAGGACTAGTTCTTCCTTGCACTTGGCTTATCCAATAAGTCAATTAGACTTGATCCAATCAAGCTCAAACTAAATCTAATTAAATTATATTTAATTAGACTTAATCTTAGGCCTCTGACATAATCAAACTAAGTCAATTAGCAATTGAATTGCTAATCGATCCTCCTACCATACTTACACTAGGTCAAACATCAACCGCATTGATCATTTAATCCTAAAATGATTCTAAATCGTTGATCTACCATTTGATCAGAATGTAATCTAATGTGTGTGACCTCATTGGTCCGAACCTAATCTTGTAGCATAAAAAAAAAATTTTATACCAATCAAAGTGACCATCTAGCAATGATACCTGAGGATTGGATAAGTCAAAAGGTGTAGAACACCATCCTTAGAACCCATGCGAATATAGTTTCCATATAATTCATCCCCTTGACCATAATGCTCGTAGGATACCTCAAAGTTTAACTATCAACTCTGATTAGGTTGTTCATATTATATTTCAAAATATCAAATCCATTTGATAGATTATCCTGACCAAGATTTTGCTATATTGAAATATAGTGATACATTATTCTCCAACTCTTGGAGTGGTCAATTCCATCTTGATCACACTCCAACTTCACAAACACTTATCTGGGCCCAAAAGCCTTCCATTGTTGAATTAGAAATTTAGCTAGTCTGATACCAAAGCATAGTGAGTTGCTTGCAAGTCACCGAGATGATCATAGGTCTAAGGGATACTTATACCTAAATCCCATTAGAGATATTCTCGATAATAAAATGCTCTAGAGTTGGTCATGTTCAATGACGATGTATCCATACATCTCACCTATATGCTATACCAGTGTCTCCACACTTCTTGTTTAAGAGGACAACCAACCTATATGGCATATAGCGACCTATGCTCGATAGATGCTGTCGTCTTAATTAACAGTCTATCATTTGGTCATGAACAAATTTAAGGACTAATCGATAAATCTTCTCTTTATCGAAGCTAGATGATCCTAAGGACTTCATTACAATAATGGAGTTTGTTAGAAGATGAAAAATATTTATGATAAATAAAAGACCAAAAATATATTTTACTTATTAATGAATCAATTACAGATACAATGTAGCTCAATCATCAATAGGTTGACGATTGGCTTTGGAACGCATTTCTCAATACTTAGAATGATTCTAAATCATTGATCAATCATCTGATCAGGTTACAACCTCTAATATGTGTGATCCATAGGTTTGAACCTAAGTCGATAGCATAGAAATCAATTTCTGTACCAGTTGAATTGACTATCTAGGAATGGTACCTAACGTTCGGATAGGTTGAATGTATGCGAAGCAACATTCTTAGAACCCTGGCCTATGGTTATCGTATAATTCAGCCCTATGATCAATAATGCTCAAGATGATCTTGAGTACACTGTCAATACTCATACAAGTTATCCATATTATGTTTCAAAATTTTACAAATTTTATGACTCCTTACGAAGATTACCTAGGCTTAGATTTTGCTAAATTAAAATACAATGAGATATTCGCTTCCTGAAGTTAATCAAGAGTGGTCAATCCCATCTTGACTCATACACTGACTCTCCAGGTACTTGATTATACCTAGAAACCTTTCGAACATATATTAGAAATACAGGTAGTCTGGCACCAAAGTATAGTGAGTTGCTTGCAAGTCACCATGGTGATCTCAGGTTGGAAGGACACTTGTATCCACTAGCCTTAGCTAGCTACACTTGATAGTAGAGTGCTGTATTGATCATGTTTAGTACAGATGTACTCCTACATCCCACCTGCATGCCATACCAGTGTCTCCACACTATTTGGTTATGAGGACAACCAACGCATATGACATACAGCGATCTATACTTGATAAATTATCGTTCTAGTTAATAACTTATCATTTGATCGTGAATAATTTAAGAACCATCTGATAAATCCTTCTTTATTGATTATGTGTGGTTTTAAAGACTTTATCATAATTTAGGAGTTCATTTAAGAATGATAGAACTTCTATGATAAAGAAGCCAAATAATAATTATCGTTTGATAATTCATATACCAATTCTAATCATCTACAACTTAGATAATTAAATTTAGGACACGTTTCCTAAGAACTCCTACTTGGACTAAAGCCAATCAGAATAGTATCAAATACCTATCTTCTACTTGAGCTCATAGAACTCCTTAGTTTCGAGGCCTTAGCAAATGGGTTGGTCAAGTTCTCATTTTCCATTGATCTTCTAAAGGTTGACTTCACCTTGATCTAAAATTAAAGGTGATAGCGATGCAGAGTATACTGGTCCTGTGGTGTATCTTTAGTTTTTTAGCCTAAGCTATGGCTCTAGTGCTACTTTAGGACTGGACCATCAATAGAGGGTGCGTCTCTTAGCTTGCTAATAAACTTATGCCATCACATAACCTACATGGCAGCATCAAATGCCACGATGTATTCTACATCACTTAATATAATAGGCTATAGTATTCTACTTGAAATTTTTCTAGTAGACTGCTCTTTCTACTAGGATAAATTTAAGAATCGACATTCTTTTGCTTTTGTCTTTGTCTGACTTAAAATTGGAATCAAAACATCCATAAGTTTTAAGTCAGTATCTCCATATTTGAGTCACTGGATATTAGTATTTTTTAAATACTTAAAGATTGTCTATACAATCTTTCAGTGGTTCTTATCCGGATCAGACTAGTATCTACTCATTACCTCTAGTGAGTATACCATGTCTAGTCTAGTACATGGAGAAATAAGATGATAGCTAAACCTTTATTTCTTGTAATATTGGAATGTTATTCCCATTTAAGAGAATATCATCTACAGACAGCACAAAGAATAACACTACAGAACTTTTTGCCCACTCATGAATACAGTGTTCTTCTTTGTTCATAATAAAGACATACGTTCAAAATGTATGTTCCAACTCCGAGATAATAGCCAAACTGATTTTATAGATCTCTACTTTCTTGTTTGTGCTACTCTGATCCTTTGAAAATCTATTCACACCCAATGGGTTTTATCCCTTCTGGTGAATCAATTAGTGTCTACACACTGTTGATTTTCATGGACACTAGTTTGGATTTGATTGCTCTAACCTACTTTTTAGAGTCAAACCTCTGCATAGCATCCATATAGATGATCGGATCCTTATTGTTCTCATCAAGCTCAATAGGATCGCCGTCCCAGACCTAGATACCAAAGTATCTGTCCAGCTAATGTGGTACTCTATTGGATCTCTTAAAGATGCTAAATTAATGGGCTCTGAATTTAATCTAATCAAATCCAATTCTATAGGTTTAATAAATTATGTCAGTTCACTCTATCGATCGAACTTCCTCAAGTTCAACTTTACAGGCATCAGTTCCTTTTCTAAGGGACTCCTTTCCAAAAAGAATGCCTTACTATTGAAAATAACTTTTATTCTTTAGCATGGTAGAAATAATAATCCTTAAACACTTATTGGACCAGAGTCCATGTTTATCTGTGTGCAATCCTTTGACATAGGTTGATCAACCCCAAACCTGAAGGTGAGAGAGTCTAAGTCTATATCCTATCTATATCTCATATGGAGTCTTTACGATAGATTACTTGGAATAATTTTTAGAGTAAAATAATTAGTCTTAAGAGCTTAACCCTTAAACAGGCAAACTAGTAAATTCCATCATGGATCGAACCATGTCTTAACAAAGTTCGATTTCTCCTTTCCAATACACTATGTTCCGAAAGGAGTCCACTAAGAGAGAATTCCATTCTCTCTTAGATATGTCAAAAACTCATTGGATAAGTATTCGCCTCCTCGATCTGATTGAAAAGCTTTAATATCATTTTTAGTTTATTTTTCTATTTCATTATGAAATCATTTGAATATTTCAAATGATTCAAGCTAGACGTATCCATATCTAGATAGATCATGTACAATTATAATAAAATATTGATATCCTTGACATTATCTGACTTGTGTATTCATTAGATATGTACATTACACTTAACAAGCTGTGTGAATGTTAAATATCATTTATTTATTATTCATGTATTATTATAATATCATTCATAATGATATCACAATAATCTTCTTTTATTAATAAAGGATGATCATCTTTGGCTAAAAGACCATCAAAGATCATGTTCATCATAAATGATGGATAATAGTGATAGTCACTCTAAATGATAATATTTGTATTAAAAATCAGCTTGACAATTCCTAAAGCTAGGATTGGAACTGGACTTCCATCCCTAATACTCAAGAATCTCTTACCATTTTCAAACATTCCACTTACCTAAAGTTCTTGCAATAAATTGTATAAGACTATCGATATCCAATACCTAGATAGTAAATGCACATACATAGAAATTACAAGATGTTATCATATAACATCCTTGATGAGCAACTCCTTCCTTTTTTCTCTTGTTCGGCCTATTAAGGTCAAGGAAAGCAAGATATTGATGACAATACTTCTTCCTATGACCATGCTTCTAACATTAGAAGCACTCTTCCTAATTTGGATTAATCTTAGATCTTTTACTTTTGCTAAACTTAGAAGCTACAACACAAACCCATTTGTACTGTTGAACCAAATTCATCTTCGAATACTAATTATCAAAGTTGGGTCCCATAAGTTGTCACTGTCTGAGCAATTAGGGTTTAGCTTTAATCTGAATAGAAAAGAGAACAAAAATCTATTGTATATGAATTATATTAATCCTAGAGACTTGGACATTAGTATAAAGGTTCTCCCACTATTTTATTTGAATTGGTAGCCTCTATCTCCAATTCATGAAATTACTTTAATTTTCTAGTAGGCACTAGAATCTACATAGACTACACACAAGCCTGACTTTGGCCGGTCAATCCATGTACATCTATGGGTAGGTTCTTTAACCAATTATTTCTCCAAACAACTTTTAGTAATTTAGTTTTATCGCAGAAACCTAATCGGTAGGCTTTGGCCTCCATTGTAAGGATCCGGTTAGGTCCAACCATTAACATGACTATACTTGATGCATCTAACCAACGAATGATTAAGCCCAACATTGGTTGGTCAACCTAACCATCATTAGAGAGACATTTCCAAGTTATCATATTATGAATGATAATTCTATTAGTCAATAAGTACCAGGCCTTAGGCCCTCCAATGATTATTGAGTTAATGGATCCATTATCACCCAACTTAATGGAAGGCTATGACTCAGTTATCCCCATAACTTTGTCATGTTAAGGATATAATAATTTTAGAGGATTTAAAATTTATTTATAATTTAAGGATAGAAATGATATGAACCAATTTGCTCCTACTGACTTCACCAAGTCAAGTTCTTTCATTGACTTCTTAAGTCATTAATAAGGACTAGGATGAATTTCAGTCCATGGGCACTTAAATCAGTCTCACTGATTTTTTATGTGACATGAGTTAGCACAAGTCAATAAACAACCTAATCAAAAGCTGATTAACCGCATTGGCCAGGTAAGTGAGATTGGTGGGAGGGTCTACCATGGCTTGCCTTAGACACCATCAGAAATGATCAGGTAAGCGGGCTACAAATTAGAAACCATCGATCTGAAAATGTCAGACTTACCTTAAACACCAATTGATTAATCAATTTTGATTTGGTTTGCCTAAAGGCTCAAGCTCAACCACTGCGCCACGATCCGTATTCATTTGTTAGACAACTATTGAATTAATCTATAGAAAAAAAATGACCTAATCCTGCTTAACTATTAATTAGGCTTGATCAATTTCTTAACTTAGTCCATATTTAATCTAACCCTAGGTCTAATCTAGTTAATGACCTGATTAAAGCTAACCCATTATCCTTTAACCCATGTTTTATGAAATTATCTTAGGATCTTCAAATCATAAACCTAGATCCTAAATAATCAATTAATTCTCAATTAAGTTCAAGACTTATGGATTACAATTTGGAACCTCAGAACTAATTTCTGATTTCATCATTTGAAATATTTTCAAGTTTGTAAACATTTTACATTTAATCAAATTCAATTCATGGTTTTAGATCTGATTTATTTTAATATTTCGATCATGTCCTAGGATTTCGAATCTAGAGTTTTGCAAAAAGTAAGTTTGTAATTTAATTTGTACATGGCCTATATGTTATACATATACAAACTAGATTCAAACTAAAGTTACATATCAAGCATATGTATAAAAGGACCTAGATGAAAACAAGAAATACATATTATTCAAAACTCATTGAAATATTAAAATTAGATCATAAACCATTTAACTTTAGATTTAAAATCTAAAAATAAATCATAAATTATTTTAGATTTTATTTAACTTATTTATGACTTAGAAAGCACATACGAGGACAACCACTCGACTATAAAGTGTAAACCTTATAGGAGGACAACCTTATAATTAGTATATGCGATCTGATAATATTTAGATCTAATCTAAATAATTTAAAATATATCTAATATCTATTTAATTTTATATTTAAAATTTAAAAATAAATTATAAAATTATTTAGATTATATCTAACTTATTCATGATTCAAAAAATTAGATCAGCACATATAAGAACAACCTTTTCATTGTAAGGATTTAACCTTATAATAGGACAACCTTATGATCAGTATGTGCAATCTTTTTTTTCAATTTTAGATTTATTCTAATGCAAGTAAGATCATCTCATATAAGAATCTAGATGTTTTGATACCACTATTGAAAAATATGCAAGATTTCATGCTTATATTTTGAAACTTTTTCAAATTTACAAGTAGTGGAACACATAGATTAAACAATTTAATCTAATTATGCATGTGATCTAATTACTAAATGATACATCCAGGATCTATAACATGTCATGATGTAAATATAAATCTGAAATTAAATCAAGCATTGTTGGTATTGATCAAATCAATACCTATATCTAGAACAGTTCTAAATCAAACCCTAGATCATATCTAGATCAAGAAGAGATTGAATCTCTTATCTTTACACAGGTTGAGAACAACACGATTGAGTCTTGTTGTTATTCTTGTTGCTTCAAGCTGCACACACGTCTAGCCTCTATAGGTAATCCACACGAGGCTGAAACATAGATTGGAGTTTCATCGAATGAAGATCCGCTCGAAGTGCTAGCTTCATGCGGTTCCCTCCTGATGGTTAATCAAAAAGTATACTTTGGATCTCTTGGATACTCCAAGAGATGAAGAACATGAGGAGGATTAAGAAAAAAATCTAACCATTGGATCTTTCAAAAATCAAAAAAAATACTTGAGAAAAAGA